>CM053032.1:247211431-247261643 GCA_028564925.1 Lithobates sylvaticus
AAATCTGGTCCAGCCGCCCCCATCCCCCCACCAGACCAGCTCACTCAGCTACTGTGCCTATTATAGCTAATACAATATATATGTGTCCAGCAGCACCCCCCCCCCATCAGATAGACAACACTCACTATATATTAGCTGACTGAGCCATCCCCACCCTGAGCTGGTCTGATGATGGAGGGGGGGGGGGGGGTGCTGCTGGACACATATATATTGTATTAGCTATAATAGGCACAGTAGCTGAGTGACACATCCACCCATCCACCCACCCTGTGAGCAAGCTGGTCTCATGGGGGGGGGGGGGGTGTTGTGTCCACAGTAACAAGGTAGCTGAGCCCAGCACCACTAGAAAGAAAACCACACTGCCAAGCGCCACCAGAAAAATAGCCATGCTGCCCAGTGCCACCAGAGAGAGTGACACACTGCCCAGCGCCACTAGAGAGAGCCACGCTGCCTAGCGCCACCAGAGAGAGCGTGCCACACTGCCCAGCGCCACCAGAGAGAGCGTGCCACACTGCCCAGCGCCACCAGAGAGAGCACCACATTGCCCAGCGCCACCAGAGAGAGCCACGCTGCCCAGCGCCACCAGAGAGAGCACCACACTGCCCAGCGCCACCAGAGAGAGCGTGCCACACTGCCCAGCGCCACCAGAGAGAGCCACGCTGCCCAGCGCCACCAGAGAGAGCACCACATTGCCCAGCGCCACCAGAGAGAGCCACGCTGCCCAGCGCCACCAGAGAGAGCACCACACTGCCCAGCGCCACCAGAGAGAGCACCACACTGCCCAGCACCACCAGAAAGAGAACCACGCTGCCCAGCACCACCAGAGAGAGCACCACACTGCCCAGCACCACCAGAAAGAGAACCACGCTGCCCAGCACCACCAGAGAGAGCACCACACTGCCCAGCGCCACCAGAGAGAGCACCACACTGCCAAGCGCCACCAGAAAGAGAACCACGCTGCCCAGCACCACCAGAGAGAGCACCACACTGCCCAGCGCCACCAGAGAGAGCACCACACTGCCCAGCGCCACCAGAAAGAGAACCACGCTGCCCAGCACCACCAGAGAGAGCACCACACTGCCCAGCGCCACCAGAGAGAGCACCACACTGCCCAGCACCACCAGAAAGAGAACCACGCTGCCCAGCACCACCAGAAAGAGAACCACGCTGCCCAGCACCACCAGAGAGAGAACCACACTGCCCAGCGCCACCAGAGAGAGAAAGACTAAGCCAGTGCCAAGGTACAGACGTGCTACACTTCTGACCAGATTCGCCCTGGGCAACCCAGAGTGAGCAATTAATCAGCCGAAGGGATCACTGCGCTGTTTTGCTTGGTCTGGTAAGTGGGCCTGTCGGCCATTATCCATTACTGATCCTAGGGAATGAGCAATTAGGAACTGCCTAACCTGCTATCCTCTAGCCCTAATACTGCCTGTAGGCCTTTCTGACCGATCCAACGTGCACCATCGATCTCCAACGCTGAGCTGCCACCTCGAAAATAGGGGGGTATGGGGGGTGACACCATGTTTTACCGCACCGGGTGACACCAACCCTAGTGACGCCACTGTTCTGATGTGTCCCATGTTTACCCCCAGACATCACAGCAGGCGCCAGGTCGCCATTGCGACTAGAAATTGTGCCCTGGCGCCTGGGCTTTTGTCACTGACAGGTGCCTCTGCTATAGTGCGGGCTGTGGGGTCTGTCTGGTAGTGGGGATGGAGCAGGAAGAGAGCGCTCAGCAGCCGCTGACATCCTCCTCCCTTCTCCACACACTGTTGGCAGAACAGTGCTGCGGTGTGTGAAACTGTATGTAGAGAGGAGCTGTCACAATTGAGGTTGGATGTCGGAGGTGGGCGGGACCAGGGGTGGGCGGGACCCAGCTATCCAACACCAGCCAATGGGATGAAATTTGGCGGGCTACTACGTGTATGTGGCCCCGCCCCTTTCTTAAACAGCCCAATCATTGGCTGGATAGCTGCTGGGCCTGCCCACCTCTGACATTATGCTGAATTTGTCATTTCCTCTCTCCATACAGTTTCACAGCAGAGCAGGCCTGGTAATATGATCCTAGAGTGAGAGCTCAGCTCCTCCCTGCAGCCAATCAGCCCAATCACAGCACACTGACACTCAGAACTGTTTTAAGTTTTGTATCCAGTTCTTGAGTCAGAAGTACCCAGTACATTCACACACCGCAGAGCTGCAGAGAGCATTCCGTTACACTATCGGCTGTGAAACCTGCCAGTGCCAACCAGTGCCACCTGCCAATGCCAGTTAGTGCCATCTGCCAGTGCCAACCATTGCCACCTGCCAGTGCCATCCAGTGCCACCTGCCAGTGCCAATTAGTGCCATCTGCCAGTGCCAACCAGTGACACCTGCCAGTGCCATCCAGTGCCAATTAGTGCCATCTGCCAGTGCAATCCAGTGTCACCAGTTAATGCCACCTGCCAGTGCCAGTTAGTGCCACCTGCCAATGCCAACCATTGCCACCTGCCAGTGCCAATTAGTGCCATCCAGTGCCACCTGCCAGTGCCATCTGCCAGTGCAATCCAGTGCCATCTGCCAGTGCAATCCAGTGCCACCTGCCAATGCCAATTAGTGCCATCTGCCAATGCCAGTTAGTGCCATCTGCCAGTGCCAGTTAGTGCCACCTGCCAGTGCCAACCATTGCCACCTGCCAGTTAGTGCCATCCAGTGCCATCTGCCAGTGCAATCCAATGCCACCTGCCAATGACAGTTAGTGCCACCTGCCAATGCCAGTTAGTGCCATCTGCCAGTGCCAACCATTGCCACCTGCCAGTGCCAATTAGTGCCACCTGCCAGTGCAATCCAGTGTTACCTGTTAGTGCCACCTTCCAATGCCACCTGCCAATGCCAGTTTCAGTGCCAATAAGTGCCATCCAGTGCCACCTGCCAGGGCCATCTGCCAGTGCAATCCAGTGCCACCTGTCAGTGCTGCCCGTCAGTGCCCATCAGTTCCAACCTCAATGCCGCCCCATCAGTACCACCTCATCAGTGCCACCTATCAGAGCACATCAGTGCCCATCAGTTCCAACCTCAATGCCGCCCCATCAGTGCCACCTCATCAGTGCCCATTAGTGCAGCCTATCAGAGCACATCAGTGTAGGAGAAAAAAAAACTTATTTGCAAAATCTTATTTCAAACAACAAACAAAACAAAAGTTTATTTTTTATTTTTTTTTTATATTTGTTCTTTTTTCGCTTGGCATCAGGCATGAGCAATTCTTATTGCCCGCTGCCCCAGACATGCAGTTCTGGGCGCTGGGCAGAGGATGTAAATAACTGGCTCCTAACTTTTTCAGCTGGCTCCTAGATTCTAAGCAAATTTGTCAAGCCCTGCCTGGAAACTGGAGATTGTCCATAGCAACCAAAAAGTGTCCCCTTTATGTCAAAAGTGGTTTTAGACCAGCTAGAAAACAGCGATAATAAATTAGAATCACAATTTATCATCAAACACTAAATTTAATGACAGCGACTATTCTGCAACTGAGCAAATTTCAGTGTTTTTGATTTGATTACATTATTGAATCATTTTTATATATATTTTTATTTTATTATAATTTATGATTTTGTGCTTCAAACTGTATCATACCCGGGATGTCTACTAGACTCTGGTTCGGACAGATTTAAGTGAGTTATTCATAAAAATTGCATGCCTACAATATAAAAACACCAAATTTCCATGCAAAAATAATTGTACCGCTTTCAGCACAAAATTCCAGACAGAATCATACCGCCAGGGAGGTTAATTACAGACTGCATAGTGGTGAGCACCATGGGCCAAAATTTCTTTACCCACTTCTTAAAAAAGGTACATATCCCTTTGCCTTGGGAATTAGTTTGGGTATTTGTGTCCTATACTGTCGGATCTACACAAACATGAGTGATCCATTGCAGGAATTTTCGTCCTGAAACGTTTAATAGTATGCTGGTCAATGGGAGGAGTTTTGAGAAACTGAAGGTACTTTTAGCTTCCAGTACCGCCCCTCTAGTTAGGACCTGGCTTGATTCAGGGGTTCGGGTGCAAAGACACTTAAAGAGGGCCTCTTGTTTGTTGTGTTGTACAAAACTGTTATCTGTCGTTGCTTTTTACTTTTTCCATTCTGTATATATTGTGGGGAGAATAGCAAGAACTGTCATCATCTGGAATCAGGGAACCCATCCATCAGTGGTTCCTTAGGGGGTAAGCGCTACAGTTAGCCATTTATTAAAAAAAAAAAAAAATTACTGCTCTAACACAAATACTGCCACTAGGAAGACCAAAATATGAGATTTCCTGCATAATTCAAATTTCAGTATGCAGAGAAGAGAACAACTGCCAATATTTAGTGACCTCCCAGGATAATTTCAACCCTTTGAGGGTCTGGAAGATGGTAAAATATCTTACAGATTCCCCAGAATGCCCTTGTTGATCTTTCACAGCACAGATTGGAAATGACTTCACAGATTGTTAAGATTCCAGGCACATCCCCAGAATGCAAAGACAAAAAAAAAAAAAAGAAGACGCATTACTTGGCACTGCCTGGAATGAGATTTCGTAAATTGGCAGAAAAGTGAGCTTGGTATGCTAAATGCAGACAGCACCCCTTGTGCTGTGCAGCAATGACGATTAAGAGTTGGCACATTACAAGCAGGGCCACTTGGTGCTCCCATGTCATTTTATACCAGCTACAAGTTCTTGCGTCTGCCCAGAGTCAGGATTTGTGTTCCACATTAAATTACCCTTCATAATAAAACCATTAACTGTTAAGCCTATTTCCTTGCATGCTGTTTCATAACAAGTCATTGTTTGTTCATTATTAACAAGCAGATGTTTTCGCCTGGCTGATTCTAAATAAAAGCACATAAAAAAAATCGATTTTATGGGTGGCTTTTTTTTTTTTTTTTTAGCGCAAGACAAATGTATTCATATGGAATAATGCCTCCCCTGTGGTAAATTATGAAATATATTGGTATTCTGTGACTTTATAGGTCTGCAAATCAAGGGAATCGGATATCTGCCAAATTATAACCATCATTATCCATATTTAATAAGGCCTCCTTCCCACGGGGCGTACGACCGTGTACACTCTTGCAAAGGCTGTTTTTACTTGCATGAGGATGCACAGGTGTTCTCTAGATCCCCGTGCAGCCACTTCCATTGATGTCTATTGGGTAACAGCAGCTGCACAGACACAGCCGGTGATCCCAATTTGACATCCAGGCAGGTAGAGTTGATTTACTGAAGTCAAATAGACTGTGCAGTTGCCCATAGCTCCCAACTGTCCCTGATTTAGAGGGACTGTCCCTGATTTGGAGCAATGTCCCTCTGTCCCTCATTTCCCCTCATTTGTCCCTCATTTTGGTCTGATCTATATAGCTGTATATAAAATGCACTTTTTATCTATCAAAAAGTGTTTCCCAGTGCTAAACCTTTCATCTGATTTCTAAATTGCTGTATTTGTAAATTCCAAAAGCCAATATAAAGGAATAGTAGTGTAAAAAAAAAACAATTGTGGGTTTAACCAATCTTGTTTTTTTGTACAATTCTCCTTTAAGAGGGTGTGGCAAGGGGTGTGTCCTATGCCTGCCTGCTTTTGTTGATGGGTGTCCCTCATTCCCATCTCAGAAAGTTGGGAGGTATGCAGTTGCCCTCTGCAAGTGCAGTTGCTCCAGGGCTTAGTAAATGAGGTAAGGCTTCACTTTGCAAAGAGTACCCAATCACGTGCAAGGTGCTTGGATGGTGGGGCTTGAAAGTGGACTGACGGCGCAGGCGCTGTTCATCTTCGGCAATTTTCAGAATCTGGTTGTCCTGTGTACTGCACATGCACAGTACACAGCGGACACTTTATGATGGGGGACAGAAAATGATAGTACACCGGCAGCAGAAGGGAAGTCCCAGTACCGCTACAGCACACATGCGGGTACAATGTATATAGCAGATATATGGTACAGTTTATACCGTGCTGTCAACAGCTACCTCAATTAGTAAAGGAAATAGTTCATTTGGGTCAGCTTGGTCCAAGCAAACTATTTAAAATGAAAGTAACCTAGAGTTCAGCTTTAAAACGTCAAATACCATCTGTTCCATCAAAGTTTTGTATATAAAATATTTCGTGAAAGAAGAAGAGGAAAAAAGACAATAGTGCTAAAACATATGTTGAAATCGAAAGGAATTTTTTTCCATTCTTGTACAGAATTTTTTATTTATTTGCTTTGTGTCCCATTTGGAGATTTCCCTTTATTTCCTCTCCTGAGAACACAATAGGAAAGTAAGAAGAAATCCCCCTTAGAGATCCTTCCCTGGAGAAGGAAGCACCATTGGAGGTTTTCCAATCAATTCCTGGTCTGGTGAGGGAAAATCCAAAAGTTTTCACCAGAACAGGATTGGACAGAAAATCGAATATCGATGGGGACAAGTGCTAAGGAGAAAATTTCTCTCACTTGGAGAGATTTCCCCTTACTTCCTGTTTACTGGACAGGGGAAATGTCTCCAATATGGCACAGATGGCTTTAGATCTACTTTATAGCAACACTCAACCAAACTTAAGATAAAAAGGAACAGCCCATGAAAAGGTAAAACGCGCAATTGTCAGTTAAAAGCGACGCAGTCAAGAAGGGGGGTAAAATCTTCCGGGGCTGAAGCGGTTAAACAAGGTCCTACAAAAAACTCTTCATGATTCGAGAGTGTTCAGCGTACCAGACCAGTGCTATAGGGAGTTGCATCCACCAACTGCTTAATACCTGCTACTAAATAATGCAGTACAATACACCAGTGAAAACTAGTGGAAACCTATCATTAGAGGAAGATTAATCTTATATCTCCCTGTTGGTACGGCAGTTACCAGAGCTGAACTGGAGATGCTGCAAATTGCTTCCTGCGGAGAGACTCCAGGCAGAGACAAAGCCGAAAACAACGAGAGGATAAGGAAAGTGCTTACTTGATCCTCAAAGGACAGCGCTTGAGCCACATCGCGGGGAAAGCCATCTATAACAATCCCATCCGAGTCGGGAATTTGCATTAATTTCTGCTTGATTTCGGTAATTGTCGTTTCCTGGAGGAGAAAAAAAAGGGAAAGGGACATTAATTGATGGTGTTGTTAATCAGTTAAGGTTAAGTGAATCGCAGAGGTGAAGTCGCACTACCTGTGGCGCTAATTCCCCCGTGGTTATTATCTTGGCGATTAGGCTCCATTTTCTGTTGCTGCTGGTGTTGTGGATCTTTTTCCTCAACAGCTCGCCCACTGATATGTATTCAAAGCCGTAACGCTCCGCTATTTTCAAGCTCTGCGTCCCTTTCCCGCTGCCAGGCCCACCTAGGGGTGAAGAGAAAATTTAAATAAAAGGTTATATTAGGGCTCGACAAATCCCAGGCGCCAGGTCGCCTTTGCGACTAGAAATTGTGCCCTGGCGCCTGGGTTTTTGTCACTGACAGGTGCCTCTGCTATAGTGTGGGCTGTGGGGTCTGTCTGGTAGTGGGGATGGAGCAGGAAGAGAGTGCTCAGCAGCCGCTGACATCCTCCTCCCTTCTCCACACACTGTTGGCAGAACAGTGCTGTGGTGTGTGAAACTATGTAGAGAGGAGCTGTCACAATTGAGGTTGGATGTCGGGGGTGGGCGGGACCCAGCTATCCAACACCAGCCAATGGGATGAAATCTGGGCAGGCCGCTACGTGTATGTGGCCCCAATCCTTTCTTAAACAGCCCAATCATTGGCTGGATAGCTGCTGGGTCCCGCCCACCTCTGACATTAAGTTGAATTTGTCAGCTCCTCTCTCCAAACAGTTTCACAGCAGAGCAGGCCTGGTAATATGATCCTAGAGTGAGAGCTCAGCTCCTCCCTGCAACCAATCAGCCCAATCACAGCACACTGACACTCAGAACTGTTTTAAGTTTTGTATCCAGTTCTTGAGTCAGAAGTACCCAGTACATTCACACACCACAGAGCTGCAGAGAGCATTCAGTTACACTATCGGCTGTGAAACCTGCCAGTGCCAACCATTGCCACCTGCCAATGCCAGTTAGTGCCATCTGCCAGTGCCAACCATTGACACCTGCCAGTGCCATCCAGTGCCACCTGCCAATGCCAGTTAGTGCCATCTGCCAGTGCCAACCATTGACACATGCCAGTGCCATCCAGTGCCAATTAGTGCCATCTGCCAGTGCAATCCAGTTTTACCAGTTAATGCCACCTGCCAATGCCAGTTAGTGCCACCTGCCAACCATTGCCACCTGCCAGTGCCAACCATTGACACCTGCCAGTGCCAATTAGTGCCATCCAGTGCCACCTGCCAGTGCCATCTGCCAGTGCAATCCAGTGCCACCTGCCAGTGTAATCCAGTGCCACCTGCCAATGCCAGTTAGTGCCAACTGCCAGTGCCAGTTAGTACCATCTGCCAGTGCCAGTTAGTGCCATCTGCCAGTGCCAATTAGTGCCATCCAGTGCCACCTGCCAGTGCAATCCAGTGCCACCTGCCAATGCCAGTTAGTGCCACCTGCCAATGCCACCTGCCAATGCCAGTTAGTGCCATCTGCCAGTGCCAACCATTGCCACCTGCCAGTGCCAATTAGTGCCATCTGCCAGTGCCAATCCAGTGTCACCTGTTAGTGCCATCTGCCAATGCCAGTTAGTGCCATCTTCCAGTGCCAATAAGTGCCATCCAGTGCCACCTGCCAGTGCAATCCAGTGCCACCTGCCAGTGCCAACCTGTGCCTCCTGTCAGTGCCGCCCGTCAGTGCCCATCAGTTCCAACCTCAATGCCGCCCAATCAGTGCCACCTCATCAGTGCCCATTAGTGCAGCCTATCAGAGCACATCAGTGTAGGAGAAAAAACGTATTTGCAAAATCTTATTTCAAACAACAAACAAAACAAAAGTTGATTTTTTTATATTTGTTTTTTTTTTGGCATTTGTTTTTTTATATTTGATGTAAATAACTGGCTCCTAACTTTTTCAGCTTGGCATCAGGCATGAGCAATTCTTATTGCCTAACTATTTGTCCCTTGTTTATTCATGCTCTTTATTGTGTTCCATTACTTACCTCAGTAAACCTTTGAGTGGTTCAGTAATATCGTGTGGCGCTGGGCAGAGAGGATGTAAATAACTGGCTCCTAACTTTTTCAGCTGGCTCGGGGCAGGAACTTCAGTACCAAAAGCGGTAACCCTGAGCCAGACTCGGGCTCAGGAAAGGGGGGGGGGGGGGGGGTTACTTACCTTGTCCCCTGGATCCTGCGATGTCTCCCCGATGTGTGTGCGAGCCGTCCGCTCGCTCGATTCACACAGTGCCCGAGTGCCGCCGATCTCTGTTCCCTGCGACATTCCGACGCACGGGAGCGGAGATGGCGCCAAATTCAAAAAAGTTTTATATAATAAAAAGATTATATTTCTGCCTGGAAACTGGAGATTGTCCATAGCAACCAAAAAGTGTTCCTTTATGTCAAAAGTGGTTTTAGACCAACTAGAAAACACCGATAATAAATTAGAATCACAATTTATCATCAAACAATAAAGTTAATGACAGCGAATATTCTGCAACTGAGCAAATTTCAGTGTTTTTGATTTGATTACATTATTGAATCATTTTTTATATATATTTTTATTTTATCATAATTTATGATTTTGTGCTTCAAACTGTATCATACCCGGGATGTCTACTAGACTCTGGTTCGGACAGATTTAAGTGAGTTATTCATAAAAATTGCAGGCCTACAATATAAAAACACCAAATTTCCATGCAAAATAATTGTACCGCTTTCAGCACAAAATTCCAGACAGAATCATACCGCCAGGGAGGTTAATTACAGACTGCATAGTGGTGAGCACCATGAGCCAAAATTTCTTTACCCACTTCTTAAAAAAAGGTACATATCCCTTTGCCTTGGGAATTAGTTTGGGTATTTGTGTCCTATACTGTCGGTTCTACACAAACATGAGTGATCCGTTGCAGGAATTTTGGTCCTGAAACGTTTAATAGTACGCTGGTCAATGGGAGGAGTTTTGAGAAACAGAAGGTACTTTTAGCTTCCAGTACCACCCCTCTAGTTAGGACCTGGCTTGATTCAGGGGTTCGGGTGCAAAGACACTTAAAGAGGGCCTCTTGTTTGTTGTGTTGTACAAAACTGTTATCTGTCGTTGCTTTTTACTTTTTCCATTCTGTATATATTGTGAGGAGCATTGCAAGAACTGTCTTCATCTGGAATCAGGGAACCCATCCATCAGTGGTTCCTTAGGGGGTAAGCGCTACAGTTAGCCATTTATTAAAAAAATAAAATTTACCGCTCTAACACAAATACTGCCACTAGGAAGACCAAAATATGAGATTTCCTGCATAATTCAAATTTCAGTATGCAGAGAAGAGAACAACTGCCAATATTTAGTGACCTCCCAGGATAATTTCAACCCTTTGAGGGTCTGGAAGATGGTAAAATATCTTACAGATTCCCCAGAATGCCCTTGTTGATCTTTCACAGCACAGATTGGAAATGACTTCACAGATTGTTAAGATTCCAGGCACATCCCCAGAATGCAAAGACAAAAAAAAAAAAAAGAAGACGCATTACTTGGCACTGCCTGGAATGAGATTTCGTAAATTGGCAGAAAAGTGAGCTTGGTATGCTAAATGCAGACAGCACCCCTTGTGCTGTGCAGCAATGACGATTAAGAGTTGGCACATTACAAGCAGGGCCACTTGGTGCTCCCATGTCATTTTATACCAGCTACAAGTTCTTGCGTCTGCCCAGAGTCAGGATTTGTGTTCCGCATTAAATTACCCTTCATAATAAAACCATTAACTGTTAAGCCTATTTCCTTGCATGCTGTTTCATAACAAGTCATTGTTTGTTCATTATTAACAAACAGATGTTTTCGCCTGGCTGATTCTAAATAAAAGCACATAAAAAAAATCGATTTTAGGGTGTCTTTTTTTTTTTTTTAGCGCAAGACAAATGTATACATATGGAATAATGCCTCCCCTGTGGTAAATTATGAAATATATTGGTATTCTGTGACTTTATAGGTCTGCAAATCAAGGGAATCGGATATCTGCCAAATTATAACCATCATTATCCATATTTAATAAGGCCTCCTTCCCACGGGGCGTACGACCGCGTACACTCACGCAAAGGCTGTTTTTACTTGCATGAGGATGCACAGGTGTTCTCTAGATACCCGTGCAGCCACTTCCATTGATGTCTATTGGGTAACAGCAGCTGCACAGACACAGCCGCTGATCCCAATTTGACATCCAGGCAGGTCCACAACCACCAAATATAGATAGTGTAAAGTTGATTTACTAAAGGCAAATAGACTGTGCAGTTGCCCCAGGGCTTAGTAAATGAGGTAAGGCTTCACTTTGCAAAGAGTACCCAATCACGTGAAAGGAAAATCTAAAAAAAAAAACTGCATTTTTACTTGCACATGATTGAATGATGGAAGTCAGCAGAGTTTCTGCTCATTTACTAAGCTCCGGAGCAACTGCACTTGCAGAGAATAAAATAGGGAATAAAATATAGAAAGCTCCTGAAGAAGCGTTACACGACGCGTAACATGTAGGGCAACCAGGAACAAGCTATTCATGAGAATATTGCTTCCATATGGTTCATAATTTTCTGTTCAATGTCACGTTCATATGATGAAATCTGAATAATCTATTCGGACGTTAGTGGCTAAATGATCCATATTGTTGCTATTTTAGCAAAACTGTCTACTAGCTCGTAGCAATTTCTATATTATTTTTAGATTGTCAATATCTGTGTAGGATTTTGAATAAACTGTATACTTTATTTATAATAAAATAACTTTTATTGATGTAGATTGTACGCCTAAAAAGTCCATCATTTTTCAACACAAATTAGTTGATTTTTTTTTATAAACAACCAAACTTGCTTTTTTTTTTTGCAATTACCCCCTTCAATCAAGAGATTTCCCCATCATCATAAATACCCTCAGCCTGGTGGCAAGCATCATTCAACACACTTTGAGCCCAGGTCATCCTGGACCCACCCCAACCTTTGATTGGACAGTGAAAGGAGAAGCATCACAGTAAAGAGCTCAACTCTGTGTTACTCTGCTTTGTCCTCCTCTCAGCATGCTTGTTGTTGGCACATGAACTGATTGGCTCCTTGTGTTGCTTCTTCCTTTAACACCCCAGCCCTGCTGTACAGGGACTGCAAGAGGCGGATAGCAGACAAATACAGGTACGTGAACTGCTTGCATATGAATGCACTTAATGATGTACTAATGATTGCAATGTTGCACTTTACACATTTTTTTTGGCCACTTGCACAGTACAAATAATGTGGCCCTATCTGTGCCTGTTGCAGCGATTGTTAAACATCGTACTTTTACTCATGTAACAGTCTACAAGCCTCAGCACCAAATGTTCGCCAGTTGTAGTTGTGGTTGCAGTACACTAATCACTGTGCATCGCTCGCTCGGCACCTCCTCCCATCTGTACCTGATGTTTAGGCAGGATTGCTAGTAAAATTACCTGCAAAGTATAGTTGCCTTGGCCAATTGATAGGAGATCAATTGATTCCACCCCAATTCTGGAATTGCTGCACTTCTCTCTTCTGTCACTAGATGGCCGGGTATCTGGTGGCATTAGATAAGACAAGGGCATTGCAAGGACAGATTAGGAATAGATGGGGTGTTTCAGCCAATAGGCAGGGATCTTCTTGGGTCCCTTTGCCTGATGGGAGAGCCTATTTATTTGGGTGAGGTCAGGTGATCGGGGTTTGTTGCCCCCCTGGACGGCTGTCTGGGTGGACGTGTGTTGTACTGCCCCGGGCTGCTAAACCAGAGCCTGAGGCCTATCTCGGGGACATCTGGCTGCTAGGCTGTCTGAGGGCCTATCCAGAAGCAAGAGAGCAGCGTAGGGTTGGAAGTGCAGCTTGCAGTCCAACCAAAGTAACGGTTCTGCCGGCCAGAGAACCTGGCAGTGGTCAGGGGTAGGAGGGAAGCTGTCGCCACTAAGGGACCAACCACCTTGTTAGCAGGGACCACCGTGAGTAGCTGAAGCAAGTACCAGAGCAGTATTCTCACCAACTGGGGACGATGGGAAACTTCAGCAGGTGTCAAGCCAGCGGAGGTGATGCTTACAGAGCAGTCTTGTATGCCAAGCCAGGGACTGAGCAGGCCAGTGGGGTGACGCTTGAGGAGTATCTGTCAGTGCCATGCTAGGGACTCAGCAGGGACGCAGGGGTGACGATTGAGGAAGATACTCAGTGAGAAGATTGGAGGATCTCAGGAGATCCAGTGGCAGTGGATCGGTGGGTCTAAGTGATAGACTGGGAGCTCAGTTGAGTGAAGATCTAAAAAGGAGATTGTGGAAGAAGTGAAAGAGTTCATTACAACCTGTGTTACAGACATGTTCTGTCACATGCAGACATGGTGTCCAGCTGGGTGCCTTTCTCTGCATGGCTGTCTACCTATAGAAGTCTGCCAATTAACATTGCAACTACTAAAGGGTGTCCTGGCCCTAACCCTCTCTCCCTCGGTTCTGTTTAAGAGACAATAAATCTCTTTGCATTCATTGCATGGCGCCCATTAATCTACCTTGCATTGCAACTACCATGCCTCATAACCGACTCTACAGTGAGGTCAGGAGAGGCTTGGGACTTGGCTACACATCCATAAAAAAAGCCTTGCATTCTTTCAGTAAAGAGATATGTAACAAACATTGCAGCAGACAGAGATGGGGCACACATCATTAGAGATAGCTTATTTTTTTCTGTTGCAAATGCCCATAAATAATTTTTAGCCATACTTTATGGCTAAACTCAAGCTTTTATTGCTCATTTAGGTCTAGGGAACGCAGAAAAGTAGAAGATCTACCTACTCAAGCCTCCGTTCCTCCTCGCTGCTAAAATCGTCCCCTGCAGCATCTTCTTCCCTGTGCTAAAGTGGTCTAAGGTTCTGATGGGCGCTGATATGCTGCACTGATAAGCTGCACTGATGGGCAATGATGAGGCTGCACTGAGAAGGTGGCACTGATAGACAGAACTGATATGCTGCACTGATGGACACTGATATGCTGGGCACTGATAGACACTGATATGCTGCACTGACAGTGCTGCCTGCATCCAGTGTAAATGTCCCCTGAATGAATGAATGAATGAATGAAAGATTTGTATAGCGCTGCAACTGCGAACTAAATCGCCTCGAGGCGCTTGATCCGAACTGGGTTGATTCCTTCTTAGAAGAGGTGGGTCTTAAGTTTTTTCCTGAAGGTCCGATGGTCTTTTTCTAAGCGGATGTTCGTAGGTAGAGCGTTCCATAGCCGTGGTCCTTGGACTGCAAATCTTCGTTCTCCCCTTGATTTGTACCGGGACTTGGGGACGAGGAGGAGATTTTGGTCGTTAGATCGGAGGTTGCGATTGGGAGTGTAGTGTTGTATTTTTTTGCATAAGTATTGAGGAGCATCTCCTTGTGTGCATTTGTGGGTGAGGCAGAGGGTCTTGAATGTGATCCTATCCTTTACGGTTAGCCAATGGAGGGTCCTCAGGGATGGGGAGATGGATTCCCATGGTTTTTTTCCTGTGACTAGTCTTGCTGCCATGTTTTGAACGACTTGTAGGCGTGCAATCTGGAATTTAGGTAGTCCTATGTAGAGGGAGTTTGCGTAGTCGAGTCGAGAGTTGATGATTGTTCCTACCACTATGGCTTTGTCCTTTTCTGGGATGAAGGGGATGAGTCTACGCAGCAGGCGTAGAAGGTGGTAGGATCCGCTGACTACTGATCCTATTTGTGCATCCATTGACATTTCTGAATCGAAAGTGACTCAGAGACTTTTGGCTTTTAAGCTTAGAGGGATGGTCTGTCCAAGGATGGTGGGCGGAGTCCATGGTGTCGTAGATTTAGTTTTCCGGTTTGCATTTAGGAGAAGGAATTCTGTTTTGGTTCCGTTAAGTTTGAGGGAGTTAGTGGACATCCAGTCGTCTATTGATGCAAGGCATTTTTCCAATTCCTGATATTGGTCTTTTTGTCCGGGGATCCGAAGGTAGAGTTGAGTATCATCTGCGTATGAGTGGAAGCATAGGTCTGATTTTCTGATGATTTTAAGAAGTGGACGGATGTAAATGTTAAAGAGCACGGGTGATAAAGGTGATCCTTGAGGGACTCCATAGGAGACTGCGCGAGATTCACTGGTGAAGGCTCCAAGTTTCACTGTCTGTGACCGATTTCTTAAGAAGGAAGTGAACCATAGTAAGTCTGAGTCTGACTCCTGCTACTTCTTTGAGGCGGGTGAGTAAAGTGCTGTGATCCAGTGTGTCAAATGCTGCACTAAGGTCCAGGAGTACCAGGAGACACGATTCTCCGTCATCTGCTGCTTCCAAGGCATCATCCCATATTTTGAGGAGTGCTGTTTCTGTGCCATGGCCCGGGCGGAAGCCTGATTGCAGAGGGTCCAGGAGATTGTGTGTGTCCAGATGGGGTTGTAGCTGTTGTACCACTACTTTCTCCATAATCTTGGAGATGGTGCTCAGGCTAGTTATCGGTCTTCGGTGGTTAGGGTTTCTTGGGTCCAAGTTGGGTTTCTTTAGGAGGGGTTTGACTATGCCTTGTTTGAGGGAGTTAGGAACAATTCCTTCTTTGAATGACTGATTAATGAGTAGCGTTATAGTAGGTGCCAAGATGTCAGAGCATTCTTTCAGAAGTTTTGTGGGGATGATATCATTGGGTGATGTGCTGTCCCGGAGGCTTCTGATGCTATTTTTAGTGGTGTCTATGGCGATCGGGGTCAGCGAAAAGTTCGGTGGTTTTGAATGTTGAATGTTGTTTGAATCGGTTTCCTCTTTTTGGATGTGGTCGATTGTATTTTTCTGTTGGATTTTTTCCCGAATGCTGTCGATTTTGTCGATAAAAAAATCCGATAACTCGTTGCAAAATTCTTGAGTTTCGTTAGTGGGGGGTCTAAGCAGGTAGGGTTCATAGTCTGGGCGACTAGCTTGAATAGTTCACGAGGGCGGTTTAGGGCTTTTGTGATGGTGTTTGAGAAGTGTTCTTTTTTAGCTTTGAAGATAGTTTTGTGATATTTCATTGTGAGAGTATTGTAGTTTGTGTGGTTTTCCTTTGAAGAGTTTCTTCTCCAGGTTATTTCAGCTCTTCTGCGTTCCTGCTTCAGTAGAGTAAGAGTTCCATTAAACCATCCAGAATTTCTCTTGCGGATGAGTGTTCTGCGTTTCGGAGCGACTGCGTCTGCTGTTTGTAGTAACGCTTTGTTTAAGGAGCTGAGTGTTTTTTCCGTCGAGTGGTTTAAATTTAGATTTGTTACTTTGTTGGATAGTGTGGTTTTGAAGAGTTCCGAGTGTAGTTTCTTCTGAGATCTGATCCAGTATGTTGTTGAGTGGTTCGGTTTCTGGACGGTGTTGTTGGTGGTGATTTTGAATTTGATGGCGTGATGGTCCGTCCATGGTAGCGGCGAGTTGTTGAGTATGTTAATGTCGATGTTTTGTTTAAAGATGAGGTCCAGAGTGTGTCCTGAACCATGCGTTGGAGCATTTATCAGTCCCCTGTAACTGGAAAGCCAGTTATCGGCTTTCCTTTCCTCACACAGTGACAGTGCTGAGGAAAGGAAATGCCAATAACTGACACTTGTTTACATGTGATTGGCTGTGATTGGACACAACCCTTGTAAATCCTGCCCTGCAAGGGGAGAATTTTCAAATATCCTGCCATTGGGTTGCCCTGTTTCACTCACTCGAGTGCTCGACACCTCCCCCATTCATAAAAAACCTTCTATTCTTTCAGCGAATGCAAGGTGCTCTGTGATTGGAGATGGCGTGGATGAATGGTACAATATGCTCTCTTGAAACAGACTCTAATTTTCTCCTATGGCCAATAAAAGTCAGCTCTTCATTCAGGCATTTTCGCTTTTCAGTACAATACAGGAGTTGCCATTAGCAAGGTCTTGTTTTAGACACTTTGATAAATGGGATCCAATGTTAAGCTGTTAACCACTCACCGACCACTGCACGCCGATATACGTTGGTACAATGGCAGCAGTGGGCAAATGGGCATACCTGTACGTCCACTTTAATTGGCGGGGACAGCGTGACCATGCCCGCGGTCTCCCGGCGATTGTGTCACAGAGCCGCAGAACGGGGAAGTGCCTATGTAAACAAGGCATTTCCCTATTCTGCCTTGTGACATGACAGAGATTACTGCTCCCTGTGATTGGGAGCAGTGATCGCTGTCATGTGAGTTGTAGTCCATCCCCCCCACAGTTAGAATCACTCCCTAGGACACACTTAACCCCTTGATCGTCCCCTAGTGTTTAACCCCTTCACTGCCAGTGTCATTTACACAGTAATCAGTGCATTTTTATAGCACTGATCGCTGTATAAATGACAATGGTCCCAAAATAGTGTCAAACGTGTCCGATGTGTCCGCTATAATGTTGCAGTCATGATAAAAATCGCAGATCGCCTCCATTACTAATAAAAAGAAAATAATAAAAATGCCATAAAACTATCCCCTATTTTGTAGACCCTATAACCTTTGGCGCAAACCAATCAATATATGCTTATTGTGATTTTTTTTTTTACCAAAAATATGTAGAAGAATACATATCGGCCTAAACTGAGGGAAAAAATTGTTTTTATTATATATTTTAGTGGGATATTTATTATAGCAAAAAATATTGCTTTTTTCTCAAAATTGTCGCACTTTTTTTTGTTTATAGCGCAAATAAAAACCTCAGTGGTGATCAAATACCACCAAAAGAAAGCTCTATTTGTGGGAAAAAAAAGGACGTCAATTTTGTTTGGGTGCAACGTCGCACGACTGCGCAATTGTCACTTAACCTCCCTGGCGGTATGATTCTGGCTGGAATTTTGTGCTGAAAGCGGTACAATTATTTTGCATGGAAATTTGGCGTTTTTATATTGTAGGCCTGCAATTCTTATGAATAACTCACTTAAATCTGTCCGAACCAGAGTCTAGTAGACATCCCGGGTATGATAAAGTTTGAAACACAAAATAATAAATTATAATATAATAAAAATATATATATAAAAATGATTCAATAATGTAATCAAATCAAAAACACTGAAATTTGCTCAGTTGCAGAATAGTCGCTGTCATTAAATTTATTGTTTGATGATAAATTGTGATTCTAATTTATTATCGCGGTTTTCTAGCTGGTCTAAAACCACTTTTGACATAAAGGGACACTTTTTGGTTGCTATGGACAATCTCCAGTTTCCAGGCAGAATTTTTTTTTTTTTATTATATAAAATGACATGCAGGGCACTGGGCAGACCACTAGGGACAAAGGGGATGTGTATTTTGTGTATACAGTACTGTAATCTGTAAGATTACAGTACTGTATGTGTTCTGTGTTTTTAAACTTTTTTAAATTTGGCGCCGATCTCCGCTCCCGTGCGTCGTAACGTCGCAGGGAACGGAGATCGGCGGCACTCAGGCACTGTGTGAATCGAGCGAGCGGACGGCTCGCTCACACAGCGGGGAGACATCGCAGGATCCAGGGGAAAATGTAAGTAACTTCCCCCCTGTATCCTGCACGCAAGCCCGAGTCTGGCTCGGGGTTACCGCTCCCAGCAGAAAAAACTGGACCCGAGCCAGACTCGGGATTACCGCTAGGAAGGTTTATCGGTCAAGAAGGGGGGTAAAATCTTCCGGGGCTGAAGCGGTTAAACAAGGTCCTACAAAAAACTCTTCATGATTCAAGAGTGTTCAGTGTACCAGTCCAGTGCTATAGGGAGTTGCATCCACCAACTGCTTAATACCTGCTACTAAATAATGCAGTACAATACACCAGTGAAAACTAGTGGAAGCCTATCATTAGAGGAAGATTAATCTTATATCTCCCTGTTGGTACGGCAGTTACCAGAGCTGAACTGGAGATGCTGAAAATTGCTTCCTGCGGAGAGACTCCAGGCAGAGACAAAGCCGAAAACAACGAGAGGATGAGAAAAGTGCTTACTTGATCCTCAAAGGACAGCGCTTGAGCCACATCGCGGGGAAAGCCATCTATAACGATCCCATCCGAGTCGGGAATTTGCATTAATTTCTGCTTGATTTCGGTAATTGTCGTTTCCTGGAGGAGAAAAAAAAAAGGGAAAGGGACATTAATTGATGGTGTTGTTAATCAGTTAAGGTTAAGTGAATCGCAGGGGTGAAGTCGCACTACCTGTGGCGCTAATTCCCCCGTGGTTATTATCTTGGCGATTAGGCTCCATTTTCTGTTGCTGCTGGTGTTGTGGATCTTTTTCCTCAACAGCTCGCCCACTGATATGTATTCAAAGCCGTAACGCTCCGCTATTTTCAAGCTCTGCGTCCCTTTCCCGCTGCCAGGCCCACCTAGGGGTGAAGAGAAAATTTAAAATCAAATAGCGAGCAATTAGCCACACAAATAGCAGGAAATTAACTAGGAAAACGGCATCTGCTGCTGAAATAGTTCTCGGGAAAATTGACAAATAATAATTGTTAACAGCAAGCAAAACTTGAAGCTGAACGCCGAGCAGAATTAAAAGATACACATTATTGCAGCTAGGTGTTCAGTTAAAACAGAACGCCAGCCAAAAAAAAAACATGGAGTAGTCAATTAAAAGATAAAAATAACAAAACCAGCTTTTGCTGCAATATTCATCACATTTCTCCAGCAGTCCTTTTTTTCCTGCTGCTGGATTTCCTCAGTGTGATGGCCAGCATGATTCAACACACTTCCCTTGAACCCAAGTCACCCGGAACCCGCCCCAGTCTGTGACCGGACAGTGAAAAGAGAAGTAGCATAGTGATGAGCTCATCTCTGTCAGTCTGCACACTACTCCAGTCAACATGCTCTGTCAGCACATGATTGGCTTTTTCATGGCTCCCAACTGTCCCTGATTTCGAGGGACTGTCCCTGATTTGGAGCAATGTCCCTCTGTCCCTCTTTCCGCCTCATTTGTCCCTCATTTTGGTCTGATTTATATAGTTAATGCGCTTTTTATCTTTCAAAAAGTGTTTCCCAGTGCTAAATGTTTCATCCAAATTCTAGATTGCTGCATTTGTACATTTTAAAAGCCAATATAAAGGAATAGTAGTGGTTAAAAAAAAAAAAAAAGCACTTGTGTATTTAATTAACCTTTTTTTTGGTTAATTCTCCTTTAAGGGGAGTGGCAGGAGGCGTGTCCTATGCCTACGTTTGCTATTAGGTGTCCCTTAGGCCCCTTTCACACGAGGCTGATCCGCTTGCATGGAGTCCGCCTCTGTCCGTCAGCTCAGCGGGAGATCTCTCCGTTGATCTCCACTGAGCCGGCGGATGACAGGTCCCTCTCTGCTCACTGAGCGGGAGGGGCTTGTCGAGCGCCACTGGTCTCTATGGAGAGATTGGATGAAACTGGACAGCGTGTATGTTTTCATCAGATCTCATCCGATCTGTCTCCGCTGACATCCCTCGCTCCATAGACCAGCATGGAGTGCCCGTTCAGGTCCGCCGCCCAAAACTGACAGGCGGATCTGAACGGTCCATTCGTGTGAAAGGGGCCTTATTCCCATCTGAAAATGTTGGGAGGTATGGCTTCTTGTACTGCCTCCTCCTCCCACACTCCAGCTCTGCTGTATAGTGATTGCAGGAGGTGGATACCAGGTACTTGCACTGCTTAAATTTAAATATACATTTAATCATGTATGTTAGCAAACTCTTTTCAGTTAGCGGCTGTAGCCAGTCGGCTGCAGTCACGGATCAGTGTATTTTGACAGAAAAGGAGTCCCAGTTGATGCATTAAAAACCCTCTGCAATGGTGTTAGAGACCTTAGTAATAATCCCCAGCATGTGCCAATTGTTGAAATAACAGCCCTCAAAACTGGTGCCAGTGACTACAACAATAACCCCCACATTGGTAATTAGTGGCAGTGCCATTTAAACCACCCTTCATTGATTGTCAGTGGCAATGCTGCTAACCCCCCTTAACCCCATTCAGGACCGTCTTGGGGCAAAAAGGGGCAGCTGCCCTGGGCCCAGTCATTTATGTGGGGCCCAAACAGCTGAGATGCACATTGAGCCTGTGCTGCCTGCAAATAGTTGATTAATTGATCAATTGACAATCACTTAGGAGATGAGGGTGGAATTGAATGTTGGGGGTGCTGGTGACTGGTTTGGTGTTATGTCTGCAGTCTGTGCAGCGATTGGCCAGCTTGGTAAGGTGAACTTTGTCCTGGGAAAGCACCTGCCAGTCCCAAGCACAATCACACCAACCCCTCTTCCTCACCATGTCCGATAACCTGCAGACCATAGGCCCACTGAAGGGTCTGAGGAGGAAGAAGAGGGGGTCCTGTGTAATGAGGATAGTAAGTGGAAGGGGATCCTGTGTAATGAAGGGGGAAGTATGGGGAAGGGGGGTCGTGTGTAATAAGGATAGTAAGGGGGAGGGGGGTCCTGTGTAATGTTGGGGGTAGTATAGGGAAAGGGGTCTTGTGTAATGTTGGGGGTAGTATGAGGGAGGGGGGTCCTGTGTATGGATGGGGATAGTATGGGGGAGGGGGTCCTGTGTATGGATGGGGATAGTATGGGGAAGAGGGTCCTGTGTAATGTTGGGGGTAGTATGAGGAAGGGGGTCCTGTGTAATGATGGTGGTATTATGGGGAAGGGGGTCCTGTGTAATGTTGGGGGTAGTATGAGGGAGGGGGTTCTGTGTAATGATGGGGGTAGTATGAGGGAGGGGGTCCTGTGTAATGATGGGGGTAGAATGGGGAACGGGGTCCTGTGTAATGTTGGGGATAATATGGGGAAGAGGGTCCTGTGTAATGTTGGGGGTAGTATGAGGAAGGGGGTCCTGTGTAATGATGGTGGTAGTATGGGGAAGGGGGTCCTGTGTAATGATGGTGGTATTATGGGGAAGGGGGTCCTGTGTAATGTTGGGGGTAGTATGAGGGAGGGGGTTCTGTGTAATGATGGGCATAGTATGAGGGAGGGGGTCCTGTGTAATGATGGGGGTAGAATGGGGAACGGGGTCCTGTGTAATGTTGGGGATAGTATGGGGAAGAGGGTCCTGTGTAATGTTGGGGGTAGTATGGGGAAGGGAGTCCTGTGTAATGATGGGGGTAGTTTGAGGGACGGGGTTCTGTGTAATGATGGGGGTAGTATGAGGGAGGGGGTCCTGTGTAATGATGGGGGTAGAATGGGGAACGGGGTCCTGTGTTATGTTGGGGATAGTATGGGGAATGGGTCCTGCGTAATGATGGGGGTAGTATGAGGGAGGGGGGTCCTGTGTAATGATGGGGTAGTATCGGGGAGGAGATCCTGTGTAATGTGAAAGCGTAATTGCATGGGATGGGCAAGAAAATGTTTGCCCAGTGTCCAATCAATATTAAAGATGGCCCTGACCCCATTCCTGCATTGGTGGTCCATGGCAGGGTTAATTAAACCACCTCCAACGCCCCATCTCCCCCATCCCCATTGATGGTCAGTAGTGAACACGCAAGTGTTAGTTAACCCCTTTTCCCCTCTGTAGTGGTCAGAGTCAGTGCCGTTAATCACCCTGCCCCTTTCTCCCCCCCTACACACACTCACACGCACACACTGAACCGCTGCCCATCCCTTGTCACTCGTGAACAAAGCCAAGATCTGCACAGACACTGGGATTAACAAGTGTCATGTGTGAGCCATCATCTCAGTCCAGGAAGTAGATGGTAATCCTGGGTGATGCCTGGTCAAAAAGCATCAGATCCTTCTGCAGAGGAAGGCTGATAAAGTCCATAGTTACCTGGAAATGTTACACTGAGACACTAAAGCTGGCCATACACCTATAGATTATCTGCAGATTTTCTATTGTAGCGCCGACACTTTTTTAAAGAGAAAGTTGTAGGCTTAGCAGAGATCACACGTATATAGAAAAGGGGAATTTAAAGTTTCATGCCACATCCTATAGTATAGAAAATCAAAAAAGAATCCCCTGAGGGTTTGGACTTTTAAGGCATGTAAAGTATATAACCCCAGATATAGTGTAGGATAATGTATGTTTGAAAAAAAACGTTTTATTGCAAAAAAATTATATACAAAATTATACATAATTATATACAAAAACATTTGACAATATTACAATATAAAAACTTTTTGAAATATTCAAACAGCGATTTGTGCATAAAGTACGATATATATATATACGTGCATCGCTCGCCGGTGAAGCTTGACGTGCCGGTGGGAGCTGTGGGCGTGTCCGGGTCACGATGCGTAACCATGGATTGGTGCGCGGGACCCGGATGCGCGCGCAGCCCTCGGGGGGCCGAGCATTACGAGGCATCTGTCACCTCCCCTCCACACGGCAATCAGCTGTATTTATAACAGCTGATCGCAGGAGGGGGAACTCATTTAAATAGACCGCTCGTCCCGTCCAGCAGACTGCAATTGCCAGTCTGAGGAGGAGACGAGCGGAGCACAAACAGTCTAACAGGTAAGAGAAATCTCTGATTTCTCTCTTTCAAAAAAACTTTCATGACATGTCTTTTTGCTTCCTGGGTGGGATCTCCACATTTCAAACATTACTGCAGTCTTGATTGGACTATTGGTACACACAAGACGTGACATGCTTGTTTTCAAGCTGGGATGTATATGTATTACTATTGCTACACATAACTACAGATGAGCCATTTGGAAGGCTTGAGTGCAATTACAATAGAAGCCGTTCCTGTGGGGAACAGCGCGAATTAAGAGACACACATACGGTGGACTCAACAAAATATATATACATACGAATTTAGCTATAATATACCCATATGCCCCATTACACTTTCCAACAATATAGGGATCTTTTTGTGTGGAATACTTGGGAGGGACATTCATTGGTGGCTATGATTCTTTTATCTGGACATCTTTGATTGTTTTTCTCTCCATAGTTTCTGCAAGTCCATTGATATTCCACCACCAGTGCAAGTTTGATGAAGACACGTTCACAGATCTATAATACAGGTCTGTGAGAACAAATATGTAGAATTCATATACCATATCTTTCTCTGTACAACTATTTATACATGTCTTGATTCACCAGGGCTTCTATACCCGACCCCAGTGTGTCTCACGGACGCCCCCTACTGCTATCGTGCCAAGACACTTGCAAATAAACCTTTGGGATTTCAATCAATCTTATACATATGACACAACTTTTATGAGCTGTCATATCCAATGCACGGACACCAATCCTTGCTTAAATCTTGCCATCTCAAGAAATTTTAGGCCAAGAAGCTCCTTCTCCCAGCCATTGTTTTTAACTACATCGAAATATTCCTGTAAACGGTATGTGAATACTTTTTCCTATGTGTATATTTTTATGCAAAAATTGTTCTGTTTCTTGATGTTGGAAGCATCATTATACTATACTATATTAGATATACATTAAGGTTCATTTTCCCCCCCTCTTTTTGACAAATTGTTTTATTACAATTTTTTTAAAGTGTGCGCTATAATGCAAATTTTGTTTTTTCCAGAACTGTAACGGAGTTCTGGGGGTTAATTGTATAGGTCTTTTTACTTTGGCATCAGTTTGGCTGGGCTGTATTGGAGTTCTGCCTGGTCATAGGCGCAGTGAGGCACCTGTGACAGGCTGAGAACGCAGCCTGGTTGGACGTGTTAGGTACCAATCTTTCTCAGAGCCAATCAGTGGCCGCGTCTGGCCCCGCTGTGTAGTCTGGGAAGGGGTATTTAAGAGGCTAAAGTCACGTGTTCAGGGTTCGGCTTGCTCTTTGATTCCTGGTTCCGATCCGGACCAACCCCGCGAGGGGTCTCGGACCCAGGAGTGTCTGCCGTCCCCGTGAGCATGGTCATCTTGACCAGCCCCGGAGGCCCTCATGGTCTGGGGTGGGGATCGTCCGTTCCCGAGCCTCGGAACTGGCTAGTTTGAGGCCCAGTAACTGAAGGAGGATTTCGGAGGTGTCCCGGTGTGCTCTCGGCATTGGAGAGACACGGCAACACGTACAAGCGACCAGGGGAGGACTCTTCGGAGGAGGGCCAAGAAGCTGGCTGCTCGGTAAGAGCCTGGGAGCTGAAGTTGTATAGACACTAGAGAATCCACACTTTACACAGTATCGCCAAGGCGGCTGAAAGATCCAGGTACCATGAGAAAAGTTCCTAATTTATCTTCAGTTACAACCTAGTCTGTGGCAGAGACTTTGCAAATTTTTGATTCACTTGTTGGCTGCTAAATCTACAGTTAGAGGTTTATCCAGCAGTGAAGTGCCCAGTTGCGAGTGGCTACGCTCTGGGCTATCTAAAGAGACATTTCATTGATGTCAGCAGTTCTGAAGTGCCTGAGTTTTATCACCCGTGCCCTCTATTCCCAATTGACTGTGTTATAGTTGAACGTTACCCTTGCAAATAAAAATCCTTAAAAGGACTTTTGTGGGTCAGCTTCTGAAGTTACTGGGTACTAATCCTGGGAACCCCTAACCCTGGGAACCCCTAGACAACGAACGACGAGCTACAAGGAGGAGGTAATTGGTAAGCCCAGCAAATTCATAGCCGCCCCTAGGGGTTATGGCGCTACATATGGTTAGATGGAAAAAGTGTGAGATTCCTCCATCCACACAGTTTAGCATACATGGAGAAATCTTTTGCACTTTTTCCATCTAACCATAGAAAATCTGCAGATAATCTATAGGTGTATGGCCAGCTTAACTGGCAGGCATGCACTTAACATGTTTCTAATACAAGGTTCACTTCAAGGTCTTAAAAATTGTGTCATATGGTTATTATATATCAAGAGGCTAAAATTTTTGCTAATGCCATTCTGCACAATCTTATCATGTTGTATGTTTTTTTAGTGCACATTTCATATACAAGCCCTATAAAAGCCCCTGGCAACCACTGTGATGGAGGTTGATGACATGAGAACATCTGAATGGTATGCTGCAAATTTTTACGTACACAAGGGACTTCTAAAAACTGGAGCCTGTGGGTACAAGGCCCAAGGGGCTTATGCAGGGCTCTTTTCTCAGAGAATAGGTGCAGGTACCCCTTACGCTCCCAAGTCACCCATTGTCCAAGCCTCCCATCCACCTCCAAGCACTGTCCCTTGTCCCTGCCTCTACCCTCCTCCCAATAGACCACCTAGCTACAATAGATCCCCCCCAGCAACAATAGATCATCCTCATCAACAATAGATCCCCCAGCAGCAATAGACCTCCGCCAGCTACAGCTGATGCCCCAGCAGCCAGCATTAATAGACTCTCCAGCAGCCAGTAATGTTAGACCTCCCTAAAAACAGTAGATCTCCCTCAGTAACTATAGACACCCCCTAGCAACAATAGTTCCTCCACCAGCAACAATAGACAATTTCCCCGCAAGAATAGATCCCCAGCAGCCAGCAACAATAGAACCCTTGCAACAGTACACCCCCACAGCAATAATAGATCCCCACCAGCAACAATAAAGCCCCCAGCAACACTACACATCCCAGAGACAATACATCCCCCAGCATCAATAAACCCTCCAGTATGCCCAAGAACACCTTGCCAGTACATAGATTCTGGGCTGGAGGTGCTGGAACTGCATACCCCCTGAAAAAAAAGCCCTGGATTTATGTATGAAAAGTGTGCTAATAAGAACATTTCCTGTATCCCGTACAAATTAATTAAAGTCTTTGTTTTGAATCCAAATCTGCATTGCAGGAATGCCAAGTGGAAATTATTGGTTTGCTATAGGCACCAAGAAATTTTCTTTTTTTTAAGCATACAGTATCTCACAAAAATGAGTACATCTCATCACATTTTTGTAAATATTTTATTATATCTTTTCATGCGACAACACTAAAGAAATTACACTTTGCTACAATGTAAAGTAATGAGTGTACAGCTTGTATAACCGAAGGAGCTGCTGGTTTAAAGCGGGAATGTACCTGAATTTTTTTTTTTTAAAAGCCAGTAGCTACAAATACTGCAGCTGCTGACTTTTAATAAATGGACACTTACCTGTCACAGGTTCCAGCGATGTCGGCAGCAGAGGCCGATCAATCGATCGGCTCTCTGCTGCTGCCGGCGCCATTCTCGGTGAGGGAATCAGGAAGTGTCGCATTGCGGCTTCACTTCCCGGTTCCCTACTGCGCATGCGCGAGTCGCTCATCGGCAAGTCCGTTCATTTAGCACGTGACTTCAGGTTACGTAGCTAGCGTAGGCAGTAAATGCCGCCGCGCTAGCTCCGTAACCTGGCATGGATTTAAAGGGACTCCCCACGCCGAAAAATGGCCAACTCCATCTCAGACCCTTATCCGAGCACGCAGCCTGGCCTCTGCGGGCGGGGGCTTATCGGAATCTGGGAGCCCCCTTTTATAAGGGGGCCCTCAGATCCCGGCCCCCCACCCTATGTGAATGAGTATGGGGTACGATGTACCCCTACCCATTCACCTAAGGTGTAAAATGTAAAGTACAAAAACACCCACCCTGTCCCCATGTCCCTATATAAGTCCCAGCACAGCGCGGCTCTGCCATTCCGGCCAGAGAGAGCGACGTGTCAACATCGGAAGAAGAAAAAGAAGAAGAACAAGAAGAAGAACAAGAAGAAGGCGGCGCCGGCGGCGCGGAAAACGACGACCGCCGCAAGAACAGAAGAGACCCCGGAAGACCCCCGAAGGCGGATCAAGACCCCCAGACGCCGGCGACGACGAAGAAGGTAGCCGGACTTCTCCGCTCGGTAAAAGAGCTTGGTAAATGGCGGAGAAGTCCGGCGAGAAGACCCCCAATGAAGAAGACCCCCGGAGCAGTGCATTAAAATATTTTTTCAAAAGTGTGAGTGTTTTTGTACTTTACATTTTACACCTTAGGTGAATGGGTAGGGGTACATCGTACCCCATACTCATTCACATAGGGTGGGGGGCCGGGATCTGAGGGCCCCCTTATAAAAGGGGGCTCCCAGATTCCGATAAGCCCCCACCCGCAGACCCCGACAACCAATGGCCAGGGTTGTCGGGAAGAGGCCCTTGTCCTCATCAACATGGGGACAAGGTGCTTTGGGGTGGGGGGCCGCACAGCCCCCCTTTCCCCAGGGCACCCCCCATGTTGAGGGCACGCGGCCTGGTACGGCTCAGGAGGGGGGGGGGCGCTCGTTCGTCCCCACCCCTTCCCTGGCCTGCCAGGCTGCGTGCTCGGATAAGGGTCTGAGATGGATTTGGGGGGAACCCCCACGCCGTTTTTTCCTTTAAATCCATGCCAGGTGACGGAGCTAGCGCGCCGGCATTTACTGCCTACGCTAGCAACGTACCTGAAGTTACGTTCTAAATGAACGGACTGCTCCGTGTGTGGGCAAGTCCGTTCATTTTCAAAAGTCCCGCGGACTTTGTCCAGCGGATTGTCCGCCAGAGAAGTCCGGGCGTGTGTGGGCAAGTCCACACGCTCGGAAAGTCCGGCGAAGCCAGCTGGAAAGTCCGGCGGATTGTCCGCTGGACTAGGTCCGCCGGGAAAAGTCCGCACGTGTGTACGCGGCATAAGAGTTTGTGAGAAATTCAATGGACTGCCATACAATACCAGTCTCTTGCAGCCGAACCGGCGATATTGTATGAGTGTTGATCCTTTAACTGAGTTTCCAGGCTCCTCTAGAGACACCAGCCTTGCGCACGGTCCCCTCTCAGAAAAGTCCTCCCCTGGATCCTCCAGTTACTTGGCCTCTCTCCGCAGGTGAGATGGCACAGGACCATCCCTGGATCTGTAGACCTCAAAACTGCTCTTGGGCCTACTCTCCTAGTCGCGTAGCCTCGGGCCAGCCGGTCCCAAGGCACAGGATACATGCGGTTCACACCCCAGGCCACATCTCCCAGAATTCACAGCGGGAAGGACACTCCCACCAGGCAATTTCCGAGGAATAGGTGGCATTCAATACATCCAGCTGAACTGCATTTCTACACTTACCGGTGGTGACAGCGACACCCGCAGTCAAGGAGAAACTAGTGCAACCCAGCTGAACTGGTACAGAAACCAGTACTTTTATAACAATTAACCTGAAGCCACAACTTAAATTTGAAAAACAATAGCGTCTGCTCATCAGGAGCCGGCGCTACAAGTGTAAATGTGCTGTCCCCTCAAAATAACTCAACACACAGTCATTAATGTCTAAACTTCTGGCAACAAAAGTGAGTACACCCCTAAGTGAAAATGTCCAAATTGGGCCCAATTAGCCATTTTCCCTCCCTGATGTCATGTGACTCGTTAGTGTTACAAGGTCTCAGGTGTGAATGGGGAGCAGGTGTGTTAAATTTGGTGTTATCGCTCTCACTCTCCCATACTGGTCACTGGAAGTTCAACATGGCACTTCATGGCAAAGAACTCTCTGAGGATCTAAAAAAAAGGAAAAGTTTCTCTACATAAAGATGGCCTAGGCTATAAGAAGATTGCCAAGACCCTGAACCTGAGCTGCAGCAAAGTGGCCAAGACCATACAGTGGTTTAACAGGACAGCTTCCTATCAGAACAGGCCTCGCAATGGTCCACAAAGAAGTTGAGTTCACGTGCTCAGTGTCATATCCAGAGGTTGCCTTTGGGAAATAGACGAATGAGTGCTGCCAGCATTGCTGCAGAGGTTGAAGGGGTGGGGGGGTCAGCCTGTCAGTGCTCAGACCATACGCTGCACACTGCATCAAATTGGTCTGCATGGCTGTCGTCCCAGAAGGAAGCCTCTTCTAAAGATGATGCACAGGTAAGCCTGCAGTTTGCTGCAGACTAAGGACATAGATTCCTGGAACCATTTTCTGTGGTCTAGATAAACTTATTTTGTTCTGATGGTGTCAAGCGTGTGTGGCAGCAACCAGGTGAGGAGTACAAAGACAAGTGTGTCTTGCCTACAGTCAAGCATGGTGGTGGGAGTGTCATGGTCTGGGGTTTCATAAGTGCTGCCAACACTGGGGAGTTACAGTTCATTGAGGGAACCATGAATGTCAACATGTACTGTGACATACTGAAGCAGAGCATGATCCCCTCCCTGCGGAGACTGGGCCGCAGGGCAGTATTCCAACATGATAACGACCCCAAACACATCTCCAAGATGACCACTGCCTTGCTAAAGAAGCTGAGGGTAAAGGTGATGGATTGGCCAAGCATGTCTCCAGACCTAAACCCTACTGAGCATCTGTGGGGCATCCTCAAACGGAAGGTGGAGGAGTGCAAGGTCTCTAACATCCACCAGCTGTGTGATGTCGTCATGGAGGAGGGGAAAAGGACTCCAGTGGCAACCTTTGAAGCTCTGGTGAACTCCATGCCCAAGAGGGTTAAGGCAGTGCTGGAAAATAATGGTGGCCACACAAAATATTGACACTTTGGCCCAATTTGGACATTTTCACTTAGGGGTGTACTCACTTTTGTGAGATGCTGTATGCTCATTAAAAATATGGCAACCACAATGATGAGGGCTGATGACATGAGCATATCCTTACTGGTTATACGAAACGATGGGCAGACACAGGGAAAATGTTGGGGAATGAAGATCAGGGCTGGGGAGCCTAGCAAAGAGCCAACAGATGGCACAGAGAAGTGGGATCTGATTGAAGTGAACTTCAAAACAGACTTGTAAAGGTTTGGTTTACCTTTTTGACACAAGAGTCCTTTAACTGTCAATTGTTTTTTCAATTGGTGTTACATGTTGTTTTTTGCTATGAATGATATAATAAATGCCAGCGTGATTTCACACATTTAATCGGAAATAATAATGAGGGGGGCGCAATTAAATCGCTATTTTATCTTTATTGTTTTTTGTTACAGCTGTTCACTGTGAGTGTGCCAAAGAGAGGCATGGGATTAATTCCATAACCATATACTTTGTAGCTATTTGCACTGGGCCAAATCAGCCCAATTTAGTTCAAATGCTGGTTTACACAAATTGTCTCTCTCATCTCTATTAAACATACAATTCATCACAAATTCAAAGTGCAGCTAGGTCTTCTGAGACATGTGAATGACGCTGCTCCAGACGCCAGTCATATTGAATTTTTCTGACAGGCTTGAAGTAATTTCATCAAATATTTAAATACAGCTGGTTTTTATGTGGACAGTGCTTTGAAGCATTCTATAGACTTCTAAACAACTTCAACCTCATCACAAAAACCGAGAGAAGTGCAGCTGTTGGTCATGATAATTAGGCTTCAATATTCGTTCTTCTAGTCCAGGTCAGAGAATGATGGCAAGTTCTGTATGTGACTGGTGGCACGGTCATTACTGCCATGAAAACATAGGCAGAGCCTTATGAAAAACCCTTTGGAATACAATGAGATTAACTCTTCATGACCTACAAATGACTGTATGTCCCGTGGACAAGCAAACAATATATTAAATAGCATTATAACAATAAAACTCATGCGCTGCTATTGCTATATATAAATTATAAACCAAATCTGTGCCCAAAACTGAACTGCTGCAACCACCAAGTGTACTCAATCACTCTAATGCCGCGTACACACGAAGGGACTTTTCCCGGCGGACCTAAGTCCAGCGGACAATCCGCTGGACTTTCCAGCTGGGTCCGCTGGACTAAAAAGCGAACGGACTTGACCACACACGATCACGCAAAAAGTCAGACGGTTCACGCAATGACGTACAGCACGTACGACGGGACTAGAAAACTAAAAATACTAGAAAAATACTTGCTACTGAGCATGCGTCCTTTTTGGTCCACCGGACCATACTACACACGGCCGGATTGTCCGCTGGACTGCCAAGTCCAGCGGATAATTTTAAAACAAAACTTAAAACTTTAGTCCGCCGTACTTTGGCCAAAAAAAGTCCGCCGGCGCCCACACACGAGGGGATTATCCGCTCGACTTCGGTCCAGCGGATAATCCCGCGGGATAGTCCCTTCGTGTGTACGCGGCATAATACTGACAATTTTTCATATTATTCCTTTAAGAATAAATAAAATAAAGCTTTACATGTAATAAATTATATACACCTTACTAAATAAGTGTAAATTATATCGTATGAATTTAAGCACAAAAGAATCTTTTCTTCATATGATATAATTTGCACTTCTTGAGTAAGGTGTATATAATTTATTACGTGGAAAGCTTTATTTTATTTATTTTTAAAGGAACAGCGCACCATTCATTTGAAATATTGTCAATGTAATAAATAGTGCAGCGCAGTATTCGATAAAATAATGAACTTGTATAATGCCGCAAACCATACATCCAAAAAAGAACAAAACCAACTGTGCAAGTCCTGTGGACACTTAAGCCTGGTACACACGATCCGATTGTTGGCCAACAGAGCGTCAGACTTTTGTCCGAAGGGCATGTGTCAGGAACTTGTCTTGCATACTAACGGCACACAATTGTGACAACATTGCCCGCGAAAATGTACTATCCTATGCTATCCAACATTTGTTGGCGGAAAGTTGGCCAACAATTGTCTGATGGAGCAAACTAACGGTCAGATTTTAGGCAAACAGTTTGTTATCACACAGTTCCCTGCCGAAAATCCGATCGTGTGTATGAGGCTTTAGGCTCTGTTCACACCTAGGCGTTTTTTGGGTGTTTTTCTGCTGTAAGGCCCCATACACCGATGGAAAATGTCCGATGGAGCCTACACACGGTCGGAATTTCCGACAACATTGTGCGATAGGACATTTTCCGTCGAAAAAAACGACCGTGTGTATGGGGCTTTAAAGTGGTTGTACACCCTGTACAACCACTTTTACCTATAGGTAAGCCTATATTAAGGCTTACCTGTAGGTGCTGGAAATATCTCCTAAACCTCCCCGGTTTAGGAGATATTTATGAAAAAGCCATGTGCCGATGTCTACGGCGTATGCGCACTTTAGAAAGGGCGGATCGTGCCGTTTGTAAAGGGGTCATGCCATGACTGGCAGCTCCCACGCACATGCGCGGGAGTGACGTCACGTGACTCCGGCCAGTCACAGAGCTGGATTTTGCGGCCCCGGAAAGGAAGAGGGGTGAAGATGGATGCTCCCTGCTAGTGGGGACAGCAGTGACATCGCAGGCTTCGTTTTCAGGTAAGTGACACATAATGGGCTACTACGCGATGCATACTAGCCCATTATGCTTTACCTTTGCAGGGAATTAAAGAGGAAGTAAAACCCATTAGGGTTTGCTTCCTCTTTAAGATTTAAGGTTTGACCTCATATTATATGGTTTTGGTAAATTTAAAGACAAAAATCTGCAGAAAATCTAATAGTGTATATGGGCCTTAAGCCTCAGCTCTAAAAACGCCCAACAAGACAAATCCCATTAATTTCAATATCCCCTGTTCACATCTGAGCGTTCTATCGCAAAATGCTTGTCGCTCAAAAAATTGGCAGATTACAGGCATTTTACTGCTTTTACACTGGTGACCTTTTAACCTTGAAAACGCCTGTACCAAAACGCTGCAAAACTCTGCAAAAACGCCAGAAAAAATTCTGTAAAATAGCAACGCCTAGATGTGAACAGGAAATTATGCAAGGGGAATTATCCGTATCATCACACTGTAAGGTCGCGTTCACACCTGAGCGATTTTCTGCTTGAAGCTTGTAGCTCTAAAACGCTCAACAATCCCATTTATTTCAATGGCCCCTGTTCACATCTGAGCAGTCTGTAGCAAAACACCTGAAGCTCAAAAGAGTACATGAGCTTCTTTTTGGCAGATTACAAGCGTTTTTGGCCCCATAGACTTATGCCGCGTACACACGATCGGAAATTCCACCAGCAAAAGTCCGATGAGAGCTTTTGGTGGGAAATTCCGACCGTGTGTATGCTCCATCGTACTTTTGCTGGCGGAATTCCCGCCAGCAAAAGATTGAGAGCAGGTTCTCAATTTTTCGGTTGGAAAATTCCGATCATCTGTACCAATTCCGACGCGCAAAATTCCTACGCATGCTCGGAAACAATTTGACACATTTAAAGCACTGAACTTCATTTTCTCGGCTCGTCGTAGTGTTGTACGTCACCAGGTTCTTGATGGACTTTTGTGTGACTTTGTGTATGCAAGCCAAGCTTGAGCGGAATTCCGTCGGAAAAACCATCAAAGTTTCCAAAAATCTGCTCGTGGGTACGGGGCATTAGACAATAGAAACGACTGATTTGAGCGTTTAACAAGTGTTTTTCTACTCAAATAGCAGCTCTCTGCCCCTATTTTCTCTCCCTCTCCTCCCCCTAGTGCTTTCTATTGGCTAAACAAAAACACCTGAAGACGTAAAACATTTGTAATATGCGTCTAAAATGCTTTAAAAAAAAAGCCTGTAAAAAAAAAAAAAAAAAAAAAAAAAAAAAGCTTAAAAGCCCAAAAAACCTCAGTGAATTTCAGCTTATGGACAACATCTCTCCTTTCTGTACATGGAGGGCTAAAGCTGACTTTTAGGTATGGTTTGCACTTTTCCGGCTTGGACCAATGTAAGTATGTATGTACCATACCCGGGTGATGCTTGTGGAGGCTGGAAATCTTTGGAAGCTCTACTAGCTTCCAAACCGAGTGCCAAGCGGCTGCCCTGCTGTTTAGCGAATACAGGGGGTAGCTCATATGGCAGGGGCGCCATTCAGCTTTTTTTTTTTAAACCTGCAAGGCAGAGTGTGAAACTTACCTTAACGTGGTTGTAAAAGGTTTGTTTTTTTTAAATAACAAACATGTTATACTTACCACTCCACTGTGCAGTTTTTTTTGCACAGAGTGGCCCCGATCCTGCTGTTCTGGGGTCCCACGGTGGCTGTCTCGGCTCCTCCCCGCAATAGGTAACCCCCTCGGGAAGCTCTCTCCCGAGGGGGGTTACCTTGCGGGCACACTCCCGTCTCATACACTCTGTGTCCATAGACACAGAATGTATGTCTCAGTCCCCCCCCCCCCCCGGAGGCCGCGTCATTTGGATTTGATTGACAGCAGCGCGGGCCACTGGCTGCGCTGCTATCAATCTATCCAATGAAGAGCCGAGAAGACCAGGCCGAGAAGAGCAGAGAAGCCAGTGCGTTCTCGACGCGGACTTTCAAGGGCTCAGGTAAGTAAACAGGGGGGAGTGTAACCATCAGATGTTTTTTCACCTTAATGCATAGGATGCATTAAGGTGAAGAAAACAGAAGGTTTACAACCCCTTTAAAATGAAGCCTCCCAGTGCCGAGCTGTCACCGCTGATAGGGCTTCTATCTTCACCCAGTCCTTCTGGGTTGGCGGCTCCGGTCCTTTGACTGGAAGAGCAGCGATGACATCACTCCCACGCATGCGTGCAGGAGCTACTGTTCACGGCACAGGACTCTGGAGGAACATCACCCACAGCTTCGCAAGTAACTATCTCCTAAAGCGGTTAATGTTTAGGAGATATTTACTGTAACTAAAGGTAAGCCTTATTATAGGCTTATCTACAGGTAAAAATAAACCAAGGGAGTTTACTCTGACTTTGAGTGCAAAGCCTTCTTTGTTTGGACAAGGTGGCGATAATGACATCACCACCCACCTTTCCACTTTGTGCAGTCAGAGAAAACTTTGCATTTAAAGGCAGTCTCCGGGTTACAAACAAGATAGGTTCTGTAGGTTTGTTCTTAAAACGAATTTTGTATTTAAGTTGGAACGGGTAAATATTTTAAGTAGAATTTTTTTTTATCTTTTTTGAATAGCATAGGGAAGGGATAACACCCCTGCAGGGTTTGTTTTGGGGTCTGCACCCCTGATCAGAAGATTTCACCTCACCTTTATGTCCCTGTGACAATTGGGTTTTGACCATTTTGGGTTGCTGTGGAAACAAGGATTGGTGATAAAGTTTCAGTGGAGGCACCTTTTTCCCGGTCATGGATTACAGGAGTGAATTTCCCTTCCTAGGGGTAGATTTCCTCCCCCTTCCTGTTTTATTTGTAGCAACCTGGTATTAGGCAGGGTTGCTTACAAATTTAGTTATGCTAGGTGGCAATTAGCCTGGCTAATTGGTAGTTGTATCCTCTGACTTTTTTGCCTTAAGCCCGAATCTGGTACATTTCGCTCTTCTGTCAATAGGTGGCACTGCTGCCTTTGGCATTAGAATGACAAGACCACAGTGAGTTAGGGTTGTGACTAGACATCATTTCTCAGCCAATCATATTTGTGGCTAAGCATGCTGGGACAGTCTATTTAAGAGGAATGAGTCAGGTGATCAGTGTTCTTTTAGCCCCAGGCTGAGGCTGTATGTGAAGCAGCAGCTGAAGGTTAGGCCTAAGCCTGAGGCCTAGCCACGCGTGTAGAGGCTCAGCCCGAAGAGATAAACAGAAAAGTCAGTGCTACTACCCATACACCACATAGATAGCAGAGCTCCCAGGTGCTCGATCCACAGTCGCTGGCTGAGTAGAGTAATGTAGAAAAAATGATCCGCACTCTGGTTGTTGCTATTCAATAAAATGAAGACATTTTAAGAGCCACAGTGAACAAACACAGATTAAGTCAGTTGACGCATTTCAGCCTATAAGGCCTTATTCATCAGCCCGAGGGGAGCCTGATCGTTGCAGAGGTTCAGCCGGACGGTGAACCGAGTGTTGCCAGAGGTGAAGGAGAAGCAGTTGCCACATGGGACGACCACTCCTGTTACCAGAGACAAGTGAGAACCAGGAGATCAAAGATAAAGGGGACACCGTCACCAGTAAGGGACAGCTACTCCTGTTATCAGAGGCCAGGTTTGTGAAGTCAAGTTCTTGTTAAGAGACAATAAATCTCTTTTGTTTGCATTCAAAAAGTGACTGGCGCCCAATCATTCTATCTTGCATTACACCCACTATGCCTAGTAACCCACTCTACCTAGAAGGATGTCAGCTCTCCCTGACTCTGGAGGTCACCATTAGGCCTCTAGGGGTCAGGGCCCTTGCTACATATTTATTTATCTTACTTATTTATTATTATTGATCCAGTATTGGTATAACACTTTTGTGTTTTGCATAGATCACAATTCACTAAAATAAAAAATAAATAAATATATAACAACAACAATATATATATATATATATATATATATAAACACATACAGTTGTGCTCATAAGTTTACATACCCTGGCAGAATTTATGAATTCTTGGCCATTTTTCAGAGAATATGATAACAAAAACTTTGTTATGTAAACTTATGAGCACAACTGTTTACATATGATTTTTTTTTTTCTTTATGATCTGGATTAAAAAATTTAATGTAGAATCATTTTTTTCCCCCATTTTATTTTATGAAATGCATATGAATAGTTTATATTTTTATTTTCCAGCCACAAAGCTATTTTTTGTTTTCATATGTTACATAGTTAGTCTGGTTGAAAAAGGACAGTCCATACAGTTTAACCAAAGAACAGAAAAAAAAAAATACAATTCTATACCCACAGTTGATCCAGAGGAAGGCAAAAAAATAAGGCATGATCCAATTTTCTCCAGCAGGGGAGTAAATGCTTTTGTGATCCCCCGAGAGGCAATTGGATATTCCCTGGATCAACTCTACCTTGAAAATGTTAGGCAACCAGTTATATTATGTCCATTTAGGAAAGAATCCAGGCCTTTTTTTAAAGGAATTTACTGAGCTGGATGTGTTTATCTGAATTTTTCATTCATCTATGCCCATTCCCGCTTGTCAATCTAGCGATCTACTTTTGTCAAATGGGATGTTGGTGAACTTTCATTCGATCAGCAGCCGCAGCCAATTAGCTGCAGCTCTGATCAGTGTATTCAAATAGCGGAGGAGTCCCCACTGTCAGAATACAATAGCACAACGGGGAGGATTCCTCCATCCAATGCTCTTGTGTGGATGGAGAAATCCATCATTTTTTTTTCAATCAGCCTGCTGGTTGACAACAAAAAAACTTGATACCTCTATAGCCAACCTTAGCTGCTCTGATGAAAAGCTCAATAGCTCAAGACAGAATTTAGATACAGAGCTAAACATAGTTAATCAGGTTGAAAAAACACACAAGTCCGTCTAGTTAAACTAAAAACACACACACAGTTGATCCAGAGGAAGGCGAAAAACCCCAGCAAAGCATGATCCAATTTGCTACAGCAGGAGAAAAAATTCCTTCCTGTTTCCCCGAGAGGCAATAAGATATTCCCTGGATCAACTTTGCCTATAAATGTTAGTACCCAGTTATGTTAATTTAGGAAAGAATCCAGGTCTTTTTTAAAGCAATCTACTGAGCTGGCCAGAACCACCTCTAGAGGGAGTCTATTCCACATTTTCACAGCTCTTACTGTGAAGAAACCTTTCCGTATTTGGAGATGAAAGCTCCTTTTCTCCAGACGTAAAGAGTTCCCCCTTGTCCTCTGTGATGTCCTTTAAAGTGAATAACTCAACACCAAGTTCACTATATGGACCCCTTATGTATTTATACATGTTGACCATATCCCCCCTTAATCTTCTCTTCTCAAGAGAGAATAAATTCTCTCCATGCCAGAACAATGACTAATTCCCCTTCCCTACCTTCCTGTTCAGTTCAGACAGGGCAGTATAAAGCATAAATCAGAAGGAGAGCCTAAAGGCAAAATGCTTTTGCATAGGACTCTGGATCCTTTGCACCCTGTATAAACTGATCATTGTAAAACTTAAGATTATATATTATTAATAAAAAAATAAAAGAAAACACAACAAAAAAGGCAAAAATATCAACTTTAGCTTTCATATCAATATGAAAGCTTGTACATTTTAAAAATAAATCACAAAACTATTACAGTTTCCCTTTAAAAATGTATACATACCAATTACCAGTATAATTTTTGGGTGTGGTCTGGATGGATCAAACACTTCATACTCTTCAATCAATTCTGCTGTTTCTGAGAGGTCTGTATCACTTTCTATAGAGAATTGGTGGATAGGAGGCAGCCGGTCATATCTCCGATAAGGAAAGTTGCAACTTTCTGGCAACACTAGAACAAAAACAGCAGGGTATAAAAATATTAGGGGTGAATTCAGAACAAAAATGTTCACGTCATTGGTCCACAATGAGCTCTCTAGACCACCCGGGTAACTATGCAACAATATGTCTTGTATTTTTTTCTTTTTCTCTTTTTTTGTGGGCTTTAAATATTAATTAAATTTGTTCATCATATTATATGACTTTATAAAGTCATATTATATGACTTTATGTTCTGAAACTATAATAAACTGTTATAACAATTACTAATTTTTTATCTAATTGTTATCAAAACTGTGTACTTCTCTCCCTTTTTCTTTCTATTTTGTTCTAATTTTTCCTATAATTGATCTCGATGTATGAACTCCGGTTCTACACAAATTTGGGATGTAAGCCCCATTGGGTATTGTTCCTTGCATGTAATTTAGGGACCCCGTTACTTTTGGGGATAACTGGGGTTACCGGCTGTTATTCCTCTCCCTCATTTTTTCCTCCAGTGATTCCCCCCTTTTCATCAGAGCGCTCCGCTTGCGGTGCGTGGGGTCGCGCCATCACGTGTCCAAATGCATATACCCCGGTACATCGTTATGTCCTGTCAGTGCCCATTAGCATTGGTTCTGTATGGGCACCCAAGGGTTGGGATTTTTCTCACCCAACCCTGTTTACCTCTGAATTTGGCCACTTATACCCAATAGTTTTTCCATCTAGTAAACCAAGAGCCCCTTCTATCCATCTTTCACGTTATACAGCATGGGCGCCATTCAGCTTTTTTTTTTTAAACCTGCAAGGCAGAGTGTGAAACTTACCTTAACGTGGTTGTAAAAGGTTTGTTTTTTTTAAATAACAAACATGTTATACTTACCACTCCACTGTGCAGTTTTTTTTGCACAGAGTGGCCCCGATCCTGCTGTTCTGGGGTCCCACGGTGGCTGTCTCGGCTCCTCCCCGCAATAGGTAACCCCCTCGGGAAGCTCTCTCCCGAGGGGGGTTACCTTGCGGGCACACTCCCGTCTCATACACTCTGTGTCCATAGACACAGAATGTATGTCTCATTCCCCCCCCCCTCCCGGAGGCCGCGTCATTTGGATTTGATTGACAGCAGCGCGGGCCACTGGCTGCGCTGCTATCAATCTATCCAATGAAGAGCCGAGAAGACCAGGCCGAGAAGAGCAGAGAAGCCAGTGCGTTCTCGACGCGGACTTTCAAGGGCTCAGGTAAGTAAACAGGGGGGAGTGTAACCATCAGATGTTTTTTCACCTTAATGCATAGGATGCATTAAGGTGAAGAAAACAGAAGGTTTACAACCCCTTTAAAATGAAGCCTCCCAGTGCCGAGCTGTCACCGCTGATAGGGCTTCTATCTTCACCCAGTCCTTCTGGGTTGGCGGCTCCGGTCCTTTGACTGGAAGAGCAGCGATGACATCACTCCCACGCATGCGTGCAGGAGCTACTGTTCACGGCACAGGACTCTGGAGGAACATCACCCACAGCTTCGCAAGTAACTATCTCCTAAAGCGGTTAATGTTTAGGAGATATTTACTGTAACTAAAGGTAAGCCTTATTATAGGCTTATCTACAGGTAAAAATAAACCAAGGGAGTTTACTCTGACTTTGAGTGCAAAGCCTTCTTTGTTTGGACAAGGTGGCGATAATGACATCACCACCCACCTTTCCACTTTGTGCAGTCAGAGAAAACTTTGCATTTAAAGGCAGTCTCCGGGTTACAAACAAGATAGGTTCTGTAGGTTTGTTCTTAAAACTAATTTTGTATTTAAGTTGGAACGGGTAAATATTTTAAGTAGAATTTTTTTTTATCTTTTTTGAATAGCATAGGGAAGGGATAACACCCCTGCATGGTTTGTTTTGCGGTCTGCACCCCTGTTCAGAAGATTTCACGTCACCTTTATGTCCCTGTGACAATTGGGTTTTGACCATTTTGGGTTGCTGTTGAAACAAGGATTGGTGATAAAGTTTCAGTGGAGGCACCTTTTTCCCGGTCATGAATTACAGGAGTGAATTTCCCTTCCTAAGGGTAGATTTCCTCCCACTTCCTGTTTTATTTGTAGCAACCTGGTATTAGGCAGGGTTGCTTACACATTTAGTTATGCTAGGTGGCAATTAGCCTGGCTAATTGGTAGTTGTATCCTCTGACTTTTTTTCCTTAAGCCCGAATCTGGTACATTTCGCTCTTCTGTCAATAGGTGGCACTGCTGCCTTTGGCATTAGAATGACAAGACCACAGTGAGTTAGGGTTGTGACTAGACATAATTTCTCAGCCAATCATATTTGTGGCTAAGCATGCTGGGACAGTCTATTTAAGAGGAATGAGTCAGGCGATCAGTGTTCTTTTAGCCCCAGGCTGAGGCCTGGGGGCTGTATGTGAAGCAGCAGCTGAAGGTTAGGCTTAAGCCTGAGGCCTAGCCACGCGTGTAGAGGCTCAGCCCGAAGAGATAAACAGAAAAGTCAGTGCTACTACCCATACACCACATAGATAGCAGAGCTCCCAGGTGCTCGATCCACAGTCGCTGGCTGAGTAGAGTAGAGTAATGTAGAAAAAATTATCCGCACTCTGGTTGTTGCTATTCAATAAAATGAAGACATTTTAAGAGCCACAGTGAACAAACACAGATTAAGTCAGTTGACGCGTTTCAGCCTATAAGGCCTTATTCATCAGCCCGAGGGGAGCCTGATCGTTGCAAAGGTTCAGCCGGACGGTGAACCGAGTGTTGCCAGAGGTGAAGAAGCAGTTGCCACATGGGACGACCACTCCTGTTACCAGAGACAAGTGAGAACCAGGAGGTCAGACATAAAGAGGACACCGTCGCCAGTAAGGGACAGCTACTCCTGTTATCAGAGGCCAGGTTTGTGAAGTCAAGTTCTTGTTAAGAGACAATAAATCTCTTTTGTTTGCATTCAAAAAGTGACTGGCGCCCAATCATTCTATCTTGCATTACACCCAATATGGCTAGTAACCCACTCTACCTAGAAGGATGTCAGCTCTCCCTGACTCTGGAGGTCACCATTAGGCCTCTAGGGGTCAGGGCCCCTGCTACATATTTATTTATCTTACTTATTTATTATTATTGATCCAGTATTGGTATAACACTTTTGTGTTTTGCATAGATCACAATTCACTAAAATAAAAAATAAATAAATATATAACAATAACAATATATATATATATATATATATATATATATATATATATATATATATATATATATATATATATATATATATAAACACATACATTTGTACTCGTAAGTTTACATACCCTGGCAGAATTTATGATTTCTTGGCCATTTTTCAGAGAATATGATAACAAAAACTTTGTTATGTAAACTTATGAGCACAAATGTTTACATATGATTTTTTTTTTTTCTTTATGATCTGGATTAAAAAATTCAATGTAGAATCATTTGTTTTCCCCATTTTATTTTATGAAATGCATCTGAATAGTTTATATTTTTATTTTCCAGCCACAAAGCTATTTTTTTGTTTTCATATGTTACATAGTTAGTCTGGTTGAAAAAGGACAGCCCATCCAGTTTAACCAAAGAACAGAAAAAAAAAAAGAATACAATTCTATACCCACAGTTGATCCAGAGGAAGGCAAAAAAATAAGGCATGATCCAATTTGCTCCAGCAGGGGAGTGAATGCCTTTGTGATCCCCCGAGAGGCAATTGGATATTCCCTGGATCAACTCTACCTTGAAAATGTTAGGCAACCAGTTATATTATGTCCATTTAGGAAAGAATCCAGGCCTTTTTTTAAAGGAATTTACTGAGCTGGATGTGTTTATCTGAATTTTTCATTCATCTATGCCCATTCCCGCTTGTCAATCTAGCGATCTACTTTTGTCAAATGGGATGTTGGTGAACTTTCATTCGATCAGCAGCCGCAGCCAATTAGCTGCAGCTCTGATCAGTGTATTCAAATAGCGGAGGAGTCCCCACTGTCAGAATACAATAGCACAACGGGGAGGATTCCTCCATCCAATGCTCTTGTGTGGATGGAGAAATCCATCATTTTTTTTTCAATCAGCCTGCTGGTTGACAACAAAAAAACTTGATACCTCTATAGCCAACCTTAGCTGCTCTGATGAAAAGCTCAATAGCTCAAGACAGAATTTAGATACAGAGCTAAACATAGTTAATCAGGTTGAAAAAACACACAAGTCCGTCTAGTTAAACTAAAAACACACACACAGTTGATCCAGAGGAAGGCGAAAAACCCCAGCAAAGCATGATCCAATTTGCTACAGCAGGAGAAAAAATTCCTTCCTGTTTCCCCGAGAGGCAATAAGATATTCCCTGGATCAACTTTGCCTATAAATGTTAGTACCCAGTTATGTTAATTTAGGAAAGAATCCAGGTTTTTTTAAAGCAATCTACTGAGCTGGCCAGAACCACCTCTAGAGGGAGTCTATTCCACATTTTCACAGCTCTTACTGTGAAGAAACCTTTCCGTATTTGGAGATGAAAGCTCCTTTTCTCCAGACGTAAAGAGTTCCCCCTTGTCCTCTGTGATGTCCTTTAAAGTGAATAACTCAACACCAAGTTCACTATATGGACCCCTTATGTATTTATACATGTTGACCATATCCCCCCTTAATCTTCTCTTCTCAAGAGAGAATAAATTCTCTCCATGCCAGAACAATGACTAATTCCCCTTCCCTACCTTCCTGTTCAGTTCAGACAGGGCAGTATAAAGCATAAATCAGAAGGAGAGCCTAAAGGCAAAATGTTTTTGCATAGGACTCTGGATCCTTTCCACCCTGTATAAACTGATCATTGTAAAACTTAAGATTATATATTAATAATAAAAAAATAAATAAAGAAAACACAACAAAAAAGGCAAAAATATCAACTTTAGCTTTCATATCAATATGAAAGCTTGTACATTTTAAAAATAAATCACAAAACTATTACAGTTTCCCTTTAAAAATGTATACATACCAATTACCAGTATAATTTTTGGGTGTGGTCTGGATGGATCAAACACTTCATACTCTTCAATCAATTCTGCTGTTTCTGAGAGGTCTGTATCACTTTCTATAGAGAATTGGTGGATAGGAGGCAGCCGGTCATATCTCCGATAAGGAAAGTTGCAGCTTTCTGGCAACACTAGAACAAAAACAGCAGGGTATAAAAATATTAGGGGTGAATTCAGAACAAAAATGTTCACGTCATTGGTCCACAGTGAGCTCTCTAGACCACCCGGGTAACTATGCAACAATATGTCTTGTATTTTTTTCTTTTTCACTTTTTTTGTGGGCTTTAAATATTAATTAAATTTGTTCATCATATTATATGACTTTATGTTCTGAAACTATAATAAACTGTTATAACAATTACTAATTTTTTATCTAATTGTTATCAAAACTGTGTACTTCTCTCCCTTTTTCTTTCTATTTTGTTCTAATTTTTCCTATAATTGATCTCGATGTATGAACTCCGGTTCTACACAAATTTGGGATGTAAGCCCCATTGGGTATTGTTCCTTGCATGTAATTTAGGGACCCCGTTACTTTTGGGGATAACTGGGGTTACCGGCTGTTATTCCTCTCCCTCATTTTTTCCTCCAGTGATTCCCCCCTTTTCATCGGAGCGCTCCGCTTGCGGTGCGTGGGGTCGCGCCATCACGTGTCCAAATGCATATACCCTGGTACATCGTTATGTCCTGTCAGTGCCCATTAGCATTGGTTCTGTATGGGCACCCAAGGGTTGGGATTTTTCTCACCCAACCCTGTTTACCTCTGAATTTGGCCACTTATACCCAATACTTTTTCCATCTAGTAAACCAATAGCCCCTTCTATCCATCTTTCACGTTACAGCATTTAACCCAAAGGGTTTCTTTACTGATACTAGCGCTGCGTGTCTGTGTGACACACATCGCTATTTGTCCGCAGTACACATTTCATCCTCTGAGCGGCTTTCTCTGGCTGAATTCCCGAGTGGTGCGAGCGCTGTGTGCGGGACTTATGGGAAAATGTAGGCCAAAATGGCGCATCCGCTTCTGCGCATGCGCCCGAGGTATTTTTCGCCTGCCGCCTGATCGTGAGCAATCTTGATCAGGTGTGGGGGGCGTATATAGCCTGCATATCCACACCGCTTTGGTGATGGACTCGGGGGCGCCAGTACACCTGGATTACTGATGTTAAAGGTCAGTTTCTCATTACTTCCTCCCTTTTACTGCTTTATAACCTACAGCTTATATTTACTTGGCAATGTCCTTTCATGCAGAAGTTTCCTTATCTACGCTTCTGGACTGGCTGTCTTAAATTTGGATAGCAATACCTAAAAACCGCTCCAGGCTTTCAGCCTTGGTTATCTGCATCTCTGCTTCCTTTAGGTGAGTAAGCAGCTGATATACCCAAAACTAGCCACTATTTATCTGGCTCTCTGCAACTCAGTCTAAGGTTGTTCTCTTTCCTCTCTGTTACAGTACTTATAAACTTACAACTTATACAGACCCTGCATTTATATCCATACTCTGGCGCCCCCTATACTTATGGTTCATTTTTACTTGGTAAGTGTTCTCTCTATTTTGGGCTATGATAGCCATTTATTGGCATTCAAATAATTTGAAGCCAGCTTAATTAACCATTACAACACAACCCATTGTTTCTCACCAGGTTTTATATACGCCCCCTGCAGCCCCTCTCCTTTGGGCACTTATACTCGACCATATCTGTGGTGTTGGTTTGGTCTTGTTGTTGGCCTGACGGTACGTATCGCTCTGCGAGTGCGCTCATTTGGGGGAATTCATTGGTGGTTTGGGCGAGGATCAGCTTATATTGACATGCAATGTAAACACTGCTCCATCTGTGGTATGACTTTTTGAATATATATTACTAATTTTTCTTTTATACTTACTAGACCTATCTATCTGGGTACAGACTGCCTTAGTGACCCTGAAGAAGCCAATGCTTGGCGAAACATGTTGGTCATCCACATCTGAGAACATAACTGTACCCCTGATCTACACCTGTATAGATCTCCAAACTTGACTTCAAAGAAGTTAGGTCATTTATGGTGTCTCAGCCAACAATTAGGCCTCCTTTTCCCCTTTTTTCTAGTGGGTCTCATGCTGACTGAACCACATATTTTTTACTTTGTATTATTATTCTTGTATGTTTTCTACTTAATAAATGTTCATGTAATTTTTATAAAAAATCACGAGTGTTCTCTTCATTTTACAAGTACCGTTATAATCCCCTATTTCTGTCCCCTTTCACCCATTCACCATTCAAATCGGGATGAGGTACATTTAATAGTGAGTTTTCCAGGCCTTTCCATCTATTATATATATATATATATATATATATATATATATATATATATATATATATATATATATATATATATATATATATATATATATTTATTTATATGACTTAATTACAACTGAAGGAAACCTTTCAAAAAAGAAAAATGCAGGCTGCTTTTATTGATGATCAGTGGTGTACCTAACAACTCAGGGTGATGGGTGCTCTTTGCCCCAGGTACAGCAGTCGGGGGTTGATTTACAAAATGTAGAGAGATTGTTTGTAGAGAAATTTCAAATGCTACAATTTCATATTTTTCTACAGCAGTTGTCTCCAAACTGCGGCCCGGGGGGCCAGATGCAGCCCTTTGCTTGCTTTTTACCTGGCCCTTGGGGCATTATTCCCCTCACTGTCAGCAACCAATGATGTGACTATTCCTCCAAACGATACCAATGATGGGGCACTATTCCTCCCACTGACATCAACGATGGGGTAATATTACTACCACTGACACCAATGATGGCGCACTATTCCTCCCATTGATACCACCGATGGGGTACTATAAATTCCATTGATACCAATGATGGGGCACTATTCCTCCCATTGATTCAAATAATGGTGCACATCCATTAATACCAACGATAGGGCACTATTAATCCTATTGATACCAACAATGGGGCACTATTACTACTACTGATACCAATGATGGAGCACTATTCCTCCCATTGATACCAATGATGGGACACTATTGCTACCACGGATAGTAATGATGAGGCACTATTCCTTCCACTGATACCAATGATGGGGCACTATTACTCCCCCTAATACCAATCATAGGGAATTTTCTACTCCTACCTGCCACAGTCCGGCCCTCCTAAAGTTTGAAGGACAGTAAACTGTCCCTTTGTTTAAAAAGTTTGGAGACCCCTGGTCTACAGCATAACTTAAAAAAAAGTTAATAAATATATTTTGAAAAAATTTAAATGTTAAATCTGACATAATTTGTAGAAGAAAACAGAAAAAAATAATATTTAAAGTGTAAATTTACCTTTTCAGAAAAAATGAAAAGATGAACTAGCGCCAAACACGCTCCCCAGCCCCCTGCTCGCCGCCATACTTAGATACAGTTTCACCATCCACACACCCCGGCCGCAGCGGTCCTGGGGTTTGGAAACTGTGCTGTTCTTCCTCTTCTTTCCCTAGGAACACCAGGACGGATCTGAGTGATTCTGATTGGTCAGCACCAGCACATGACCACACTGACCAATCGAACAATCTGATCTGTCCCAGCATCCTTAGGGAGGGATGGAAGGAGGGAAGAAAGAAAAACGGCATTGTTTTGAAACCCCAGGACTGCTGAAAAGGGCTGCATGGACAGTGAAAATGTATCACCCATGGAGGTAAGTGCAGTGGGGACCGGGGGGGGGGGGGGGGGGGGTGAGCACGGTGTAGGATGATAGTTCATCTTTTCTTTTTTCTGATAAGGTGAACCAACCATTTAAAGCTGAATTGCAGTCAGATATAGGAGACAAATAATTGCAGATCTGTATTGATTGATAAGTTTATTAGATTTATTTTGTTAAATGTAAGCATAGTAGTATTCGATTTTGAATTTGGTATAATTGATATCAGCCTCTTGCAGTCCCAGTGCAGCAGTATTTAGGCAGGGGCCGGAGAAGCAGCACAAGGAGCCAATCAGGTGTGCTGCAAAGCAATGAGCATGCAGGAGAGTGACGACAATTTGAGCCAGTCAGTGTGCTGCTTCTCTTTTCACTGATTCCAAAAAAGATTGGCGGTCCTGGGAGCCCTGCATTACATCGTAATAATTGGAGGTGTTGCTCCCCTAAAGTACAGGGAGGGTGTGACTACAAAATATAAACATACCAAAAAAGAAAAGTATACACACCCAAAGGCTACCCTCTCAATATTTATTATAAATCACAAAAGTATAAATATAGAATGGCCTGTTCATTAAGGTGGTAAAAACCTTCTGGGGCTGGTTAAAGTGGTTGAATGAGACAAGTACACACTAGGGGGGGGGGGGTATGCTTTGTTCATATTTCATGTCTGAGGTTTACGACCACTTTAACCACTTAAGCCCCGGACCAATTTGCAGCCAAAGGACCAGGCCCCTTTTTGCGATTCGGCACTGCATCGCTTTAACTGACAATTGCGCGGTGGTGCGATATGGCTCCCAAACAAAATTGGCGTCCTTTTTTTCCCACAAATAGAGCTTTCTTTTGGTGGTATTTGATCACCTCTACGTTTTTTTTTTTTTTGCGCTATAAGCAATAATAGAGCGCCAATTTTGAAAAAAATGCTATATTTTTTACTTTTTGCTATAATAAATATCCCCAAAAAATATATATAAAAAAAAAACATATTTTTCCTCAGTTTAGGCCGATACGTATTCTTCTACATACTTTTGGTAAATAAAATAAAAAAAATCGCAATTAGTGATTGGTTTGCGCAAAAGTTATAGCGTTTACGAAATAGCGGGTAGTTTTATACTAGTAATGGCGGCGATCAGCGATTTTTATTGTGACTGCGACATTATGGCGGACACATCGGACATTTTGACACATTTTTGGGACCATTGTCATTTATACAGCAATCAGTGCTATTTAAATGCACTGATTCCTGTGTAAATGACACTGGCAGTGAAGGGGTTAACCACTGGGGGGGGGGGGGGTTAAGTGTGACCTGTGTGTGTTTTTGTACTGTAGGGGGCGTGGCTTGGCGTGTGACGTCTCTGATCGTCTTTCCCTATGACAGGGAACAGACAATCAGTGACAGTCTCACTAGGAAGCACGGGGAGAGGTTTTTTACACTTATCTCTCCCCGTTCTTCAGCTCTGTGACCCGATCGCGGAACACCATCGGCGATCGGGTCCCGCGGCCACGGTCACGGAGCTCAGGACCGGGTCGTGAGTGCGGCGCGTGCGCGACCCATGGCTGGGCTCTTAAAGAGCAACATACCTGTACGTTGATGTGCCCAGCCGTGCCATTCTACCGACGTAAATGTGCAGGAGGCGGTCCTTAAGCGGTTAAGTAAAAAAAAACCTGGCAGGTAAAACAGCTCATATGTATTTCATCAGTGTATTTAGCGGTTTGCCTGGATTAAAACTTGTAATAAACAGCCTTATATATTACCATTTCTGAAGAACGCCCGTCGGCCCTGTCCACCGTTGAGTGGCGGTAAGTTTCTTTTATCCGGACCCACGAACGTGTCCCACTTCACCTTCTCTGACCCTCCCAGCTCTTTCACTTTTTGCAAGCAGTTTTCTAAGTAATCCACTGGGTCATCTGGCCTGTAGTACATTAATCCATTCAGAAGGCCCTGCAAGGTTGGAAAAGAAGATTCAGGGTTAATTCAGATTATTTTATATTGATCTACTTGGGTCTGCGTTGCTGCCATTGCAAGAAACGCGAGGAATCAGATAATGGAGTTTACAACTGAGAACTAATCTGCGGCTGTTCTGAATTAACAATTATCTGGAGGTGAAAATGAGCATAGAATAAATTATATCCGTTTCACTTCGTGTGAAAAGAATTTGTGGGAAAGCGTGCACTCAACAAGATGACAATGGGCCACAACAAATTTAAATAACAAAGAAAAAAAAAATGAAATTCCCTTTGTATGGTGAAAAGTTCAGGACGCAGCCTCTAAGTATTGACCATCTATGGACACAGAGGTAATATAACAAGTAAACTGTACAACAATTGATTAGTGTGTGGACAGAGCGGTACAATCAATGACTGCATCCACATTGTGGCACCATCCCAAAAAAATGATATATTTTTTTTTGTGAATACAAAGGAAAGAGGGGATAACTCTACCTAGAAAAAGTGAGGCAGAGATCCTGCACAAGGGAGGACTGTGCTTGACATTGGGAAATAATCAAGAAAATCTTAATAGAAAAACATACTGTATATTTAGTTAATTCTATTAAAAACAAACTTCATCTTTTGAAAATATATCATGAACGTTTTCGGTTATATCACACAATTATAACAGTATGCAAGAAGCATATAGAATTGACACGTTTCGCAACTTTTGCTTCTTCAGGATTCACGATTAGAGATGACCAGCTGACATGAATAAAGACAAAAGAAAATGCAACATAAAAATATATAATCGTAAGGGGGCATCAAAGCCAACCCGCTGTTTCTTTTTTAAAGGAAAAAACCTACTGCAATCACCGGGCCCCCATGCC
>CM053032.1:247262108-247289363 GCA_028564925.1 Lithobates sylvaticus
TAATAAAACAAAATTTGAGCATTTACAATCAATCAGTAACTCTTATAAAAGTGGGAATTCACTTTTTACATTTACAGTTCAAGGAGTTGACTCAATGTTTTGTTATTGTATTTCTGAAAGCAGAAGACTAAAGAACTGACCACAAGTAGTAAAGTATAGTAAAAAAAAAAAAAAAAGACATATTGAGCACATACAAAATATTTGATCATGGATGTATTTACAGCAATTTAAAACATACCAATGTATGCACTGAGCTCTTCAGCACTCAGAATCTTGTCTGTTACTATAGGAAGCTCCGGAGTGACGTTAAGAAATTCTGGTGACGTTACATCTATCAGTTTGGTTACATCTGGAATTTCAGACACTTGGATGTTTGAATTATCTGGAAACCCTATAGTGAAACACATATAAAAAGTAAATTGTTGTAATCCCACAGACCTGTTCTACATATCTAACAAAATAGATTACAGCGCACACATACAGAAATGACTTACTGCGTCAATGTACCCCATTATCAGTGGGTCCTAAACCATTTGTAGAATGAAAGATCCTGCGTCTCAACCATGGGAGAGGGGGGTTCTCCGGCCCAAGGGATCTGGTCAGGATCCTTACAATATACAAACATACTTGGGGGGCACACCCTAAAAATGCATTCACATTCAAGATGGTGCTGCCATAAGACCATCAAACAGAACAATAGCAGCACTATCTTGAATGTAAATGCATTTTTAGGATGTGCCCCCCAAGTATGTTGTTTGTATAAAGAGGAGTTTGTCTCCCATGGTTGAGACGCAGGATCTTTCATTCTATGAATAGTGTAGGACCCACTGATAATGGGGTACTTTGACGTACTTTCATATTTTCTGATGTGGTACCATGCCATGATGTTGGGCATTGATGTTTTTTATGTCATCTCACCCGTTTTGATATTTGTGGATTTATTTGGCGGGATCCATTGAGGTGACCCCCTCTCCTGCTTACTACCTTTATAAATTATGATCGACACCACCATCATTTTCTATATTCATTGGACTAATTTGTTTTTTGGTGGGGAGCGTTTTTGTATAAATTACAAGATCAAAAAGATCCTGAAGAAACCCCTACTGGGCAAAACGCGTTGACCCACCACTGTCTCTGCACTTGTATTTATGCAGCTGTTGATTATCGTTTAATTGTATGAGGGAATTTTTAAATGTTAGAATAAACAAGATGTTTTATGTATTTATATATAAAAAAAAATATCTTTTAATGGTATCTTTGGGCACGCTAAATCCCCGTCCTCACGGTCCCTTATGTGTGGAGGGTATGAAATATCTTAAAATTGGGGATAGTGACAAATTTATCAGGGTCCCCTACTCTTTATGGTATATGTATAAACATTTATATCAAACATGCCTATATTTTTTAAATTCAACATACACACACACACACACATACATACATACATACATACATATATATATATATATATATATATATATATATATATATATATATATATATATATATATATATATATATATATATATATATATATAGATATATATATATATATATATATATATATAGATAGATAGATAGATATAGGAAACCACACTATTATGTAACAATTCAGCGCACATAGATACCCAAAATATATGCTGCAAACCTTAACAAAAATAAAGGACAAATGGGCAGCACATGTAGCCACATATAAAATGTGTGAATCAAGCAAATAAAACATTAAACTATAGTCCATATCCTTATGTGCATGCAATTTTAATAGTAAATAAAGCCACCGATAAGTATCACTCCAAGTGCAACCCCACTACCTACTGGAGTGAAATGCACAATCAGAAGAACCACTTTTTTGATGGCAACTCAAAACGTACTTCATAATATCCTTTCAATGGAATCATATTTGCTTGCTTCAATATCACTGACAAACCAGTTTATTCTTGTACCAGCCAATGCGTCTGCAATGCTCCAAAAAATGGCTCATCATAGTGCAATAGGTTTATTTTAAAAAGCAAGGTAAACCAGCAAGGAACACTGACATAACATGCATGCACCCAGGGCTATAGATAATGGCAATATCAGATAACAGACACAACGGCGGTTATCTCAAATGTCTCACTCAGAACCAGGCGTGTAACAAGGTGTCTCTTAGGCCGGCCATACATGGTTCGAATTCCTGCTGAACCGGCCAAGATCCGAACCATTAATGGGCAGGCTGAATGTACCAATTTGATCGACCAGCCTGACAGATTCTCTTGTGATTATCGATAGCAGCTTTTGTGCTCTAGACAGTGATGGCAGTATTAAAGCCATTATTTGTCCAAGAAAGTGGCTGCAGAAAACTCTGCCTTGGTCAGATATGCGGCTTGTTTGGTGCACGAGAATTGGTGCTAGAATTGGATGCAGAGACTGGTGTTAAAATAGGGTCCTACTATGATGCAAAGAAAGTGGTAGTTTAGAGGCAGACAAGTTAATATTCTCATAGGCAGTAGCTATACAACATGCCATTTGTGGATTTATAGGTGCACCTATGAATGCTAGATTAGTTTTCATACATTGTCTGGTTAGTAATGCACATTTTAACTCTTAGCATGAAAAGTATGAATCTGCGCATACACAACTTGTGCAGATAAAGTCTGCTTTGCAGCGGGTAAAAGTAGAGAAGGGAAGGGTAAGGGGTGTAAGTACGATCTCACTTCGATTCCTGTGGTGGCTTGTCGTTAGACCTCCCACAGATGCCACCTCTCCCAAACTGTATTATGGTCATCCAGTCTGTCTCGGATCCTAGCTGTCATTTTTTCCATAAGTTTGATGTCTTTGATCCTGGAATATAGGGCCTCTTGTGATGGTGGTGTAGTGCTTTTCCAGTTAAGGGCTATTAAGCACCTTGCTTCTGTCAGAATATGTCTGAGCAGTTTCCTGCTTGGTCTAGCTATCTTTGGTTGGGAGAGGCCCAGTAGGAAGAGTTTGGGTGTCATTGGTATTGACGTCTCAAATAGGCGTGTCAGTAACTGTCGGGTATGTTCCCAGAATGGGGTTATAAGAGGGCACGTCCAATATATGTGGAAGAGCGTACCCCTATGTTGCTGGCAGCGCCAGCATCGGTCCGAAGTGGAGGGGTATATTTTATGGAGTATGGCAGGGGTCTGGTACCAAAAAAAGAGAATTTTATAGGAATTTTCCTTGTATAGAGTGCATATAGAAGTTTTGGCCGCTTGCCTCCAGACCGCCTGCCATGCCTCCAGCGGGAGCTCTTCTCCCAGTTCTCTTTCCCATCTAACCATGTATGTATGTTTACCCCTACTTGGGATCTGGTATTCATTTATAATTCTGTATATGTCCGAGATCAGTCCTCTACGGTTTTGTCCTTCTAGTATGATCTGTTCGAATGGGGAGGGTGGGGAGAATTGTAGTTGTGGTGCTATAGTTTGGGCAAAATGTCTGATCTGTAGGTAACTGTAGAACTCTTGTCGTGGTAGATGACCACAGAAATGTTTGGCTTGGAGCTCCGAGAATGTCAGCAGCTTATGGGTTCTGGGGTCTACAATATGACCAAAGTGGAATAGGTTCCGCGAGGCCCAGGGCCATGACATCTGGTGAGTTAGGCTTGATGGTATTTTAGGGTTACACAAAAAGGAATTCAGCAGGGAGCTTTCAGATTTGAGCTTACATTCACGGGAGAGTTTACGCCACAGAAGGTGGAGTTGGGACATTGATCCCAGCATTCGGCCAGGGTCCACCTCCACATTCGTACTCCATAGAAGGCTGTTTGGATGTACTGGGGCCAACCAGATTTTTTCTATCTCTGACCACTTGCTGTAGGATCTCTGAGGAAACCACGAGGTCAGTGCGCGTAGTTGGGTTGCCTGGTAGTACCGAACAAAGTCAGGGAATGCCAGGCCCCCGTCCATGCGTGATACTGTCATAACTGAACTGGGCACGCTATGTTTTTTTAAAGTTCCAAACGTATCTCAACATGTCTTTCTGGAGTTTACGCAATTGGATGTATGGGATTGGGATGGGCAGTGTCTGGAACATATAGAGAAGTTTCGGGAGGATGACCATTTTAACAGATGTAATCCGGCCTATAAGGGAGATGTGGTGGGATTTCCATTTTTGTATTAGTTCCCTAATCGTTCGGTATATCGGTGGAAAGTTTGCCTGGTATAGGGTATGAAAGGATGGAGTGATTAAAACCCCAAGATATTTAAGGGAGGCGCTCTCCCATTTGTAGGGGAAGGTGGACCGAAGGTGATCTACTTCTTCTTTTACAGTGTTAATTGGGAGGGCTACTGGATTTGGAGGCATTCGTTTTATACCCTGAGAGCGCCCCGTATTGGTCTAGTTCGGCATGTAGGTTGGGAAGGGAAGTCCTGGGCTGGGTCAGGGTAAGGATAATGTTGTCTGCAAATAAAGATATTTTGAACTCCCTGCCCCTAACCGAAATTTCTCTGATGTCTGGATTACTTCTAATGGTTGCCGCCAAGGGGCCCCACACATAGAGCAAAAAGCAAGGGGGAGAGTGGACATCCCTGGCGGGTACCATTAGTGATTGGAAAAATTGATGATGTGGCAAAGGGAGTTTTGACCTGTGAAGATGGAGATGTATAAAGGTTCTGCACCGCGTTTAGGAAAGGTCCCTTAAAGCCCATGTGGTGTAATGTGGCCGTCATAAAGGGCCAGCTTAGACGGTCAAACGCCTTTTCTCCGTCTAGACTCAGAATCACTGATTCCACGTTTTCTCTGTTTGCTACGTCTATAAGATCTATAACTTTTCTGGTGTTATCACCCGCTTGTCGCATAGGGATGAAGCCCACCTGATCCTTATGTAGAAGAGGTGCAAGTCTCCTGTTGGAATGCTGAAAGTACAGCAAAAGCTATATTATCAGCGCTCAATGTAGGTGTGTCAATTGTAAATAACAGGCAACTATCTAGGAAGTTGTAAATGCTCTCCCAGAAGCACTTTTTACAGAGTACAATAGGATGTAATCAAAAGCCTGCAGGTTGTTATGCAGGAAACAGGAGTTCTCAGAAAAGTGAATCCATCGTATGGACATTTGCTGACTGCACTGTGGGGATTGTGTTTGAAATAAAAAATATCATAGTATACATAAAAAGAGGATAAGGGGTGTTTTTCTCATGTTGTAATACCTGGATTTACCACTCTCTGTATCGGTGGTGGCAGGACCAGAGTATGCTCCCCAGCATCGTGGGGTGTTTTCATTTCAGCGGGTGTGTAAGCTTCATCAGCCATATCAGTGTGAGATTCTGGTGCCAGCAGAGGAGCCTAAAAACAGGGATACGACACATGTTACATTCTCATCCATTACCAGCAGCAGCTTATCTAAAAGCCAAATTCGGCTTTGTAAGGCCATGAACTGAGGACAACGTGCTTATATTTGGAAGGAAAAAGAAGATGTAAAGCACTTATTTGCTCAGAATAAGGTAGGAAGGAAAGGAAAGTGGTAGAGGACTGATCTCTTAGGAAGCTGCTTATAACTCTGGGAAATCTACAGTAAAGCTAAAAGGAGGAAATAAATCCAGAAAAGAGGTAAAGAATCTTGCATGAAATAAAGCAGGGGTGCTCAGCCTTTTGAAGAGCGAGGGCCACATTATTACATTATTTGGCAACTGGTCGCGGGCCACAATGGATGACCGGGTTTTACCAGCCCCCCAGACCGCAAATGTGAACGAGCCCTTACTGTCCTGAGTGCCCTATAAGGCTGCTTTCACACTGATGCACTTCGGGTTACCTGCCCTGCTGGCGCAGCACAGTGCACATGCAGCTTTCATGCAGGTTAGCTGTGCTTGGTCATAAACTTCTAATGTATGTTGCACATGTGGTGCACTTTCTGAAAGCACACCAAACCTGCAGGACATAATAGAATTCTATGGCTCAGTGCAGCTAACCCGCAGGAAAGCCACAGGTGCACTGCGCTGCAACTGCAGATCAGTGTGAAAGCAGCCTAATAACCCCTTTTTTTTAAGTGCTAATTTGGCCCTTTGCTCCGATACCTAAAACCGTTACCTTTGTGGTGCGATTTGAGCCTATACAAAATGAATGGGCTCAAATTGCGCTACAAAGACAAAAAACTACAAAAACTACATTGCACTGCATGCGATTTGAACAGCAATGCCGTGCGATTCCTGTACAAATCACATGCGGTTTCCCCCACCGCTCCTTTATGAACACAGGATTGTCATAGTGACTTCAGCCTGGGTTCACACAGAAGAGGTGCGGGAAACCGCATCCAATTCGGACAGAAATCACGCCGCATTCCTGTTTAAATCGCATGCGATCCTTTGCAGTGAGATTTGAGCCCATTCATTTTGTATGGGCTCAAATCGCACCGCAAAAGTATCGATAATCGTACTCGCCAATAAAAAATGGTATCGGTGCATCCCTAGTTTAGTCTATTAAAATACTGGATGCATGTTCAAAAGACACAATTGGAAAATGAATGGAAATCTTATGCATAGAACCCCAATTTATTAGTCTGTTTTGGATTTTCAAATCTGCCCAACCATTTGCATTGAATTGGTCTGGTTATACCCAAATTATACAGTTTTTTTTATGTGCTACAAAATCTAGAAAACTTAAAGTAAATAAATACATGAATGTGGCTAAAAAAAATTTGGAAAAAATATTTTTTTTACTCACCTCTAAATGGCTGTTGCTAGAGGGTCCCTCGTAGTCTGCCTCCTTCAGTGCCTGGGCTCTTGACGTCACTTCCCCTCAGCGCAGGAAGGGCTCAGCTCTGCCCCCTCCCTCCTGTCAATCATCTAGGAAACACAACAGGTCCCAGATGATTGCGCGGCCAATCACGGCACCGATCGCGCATGCGCAGTGGGTGCCCGGCTGTGAAGCCACACCCGGGTGCCCACAGTTACAATGCCGGCGCCGCCAAACTCGGCCGGCCGATATATCGGCCGATATTTGGGCGCTTTTAAAAAATCGGCATCGGCCGATTATTGTGTAAACCAGGCTGATTCGCGGCCGCAACGCTATACCCGGCCGCCTGCAGTACAAACTGTGCCCCCGTGTAACATCTTCACCTGCGCGGCCGGCCATTCTAGAAAGTTTCACAAGCACGGGACCGCTCCGCCCCCCCCCCCCCCGCATTGCTCCGCCCCCCCCCTCCGCCCCGCTGCCCCGCCCCCCTCCGGCGCGCTGTAAGAGAGGAGCCTCCGCAGGAGATCGTGGCAAGCACCAGCTAAGCTCCTCTTGCTTCCCTGCTAAGGCGGAGCCTGCTGGATGCTGCCATCTCTCCTGCTCTGTGATTGACTGGTCAGCGTCTATCTGCATGCACCTAGCCCTATCAGGTGCATGCAGATAGATACCAGCATGTATGGAGGGTAAGTCAGAAAAAGTGTGCTACTGTGCCCCCCTGCAGACTTTATTTAATGTCCTCCACAGCCACCTCTGTGTACCCCCCCCCCCCCTCCTCCACAGTCACCTCTCTGTACCCCCCCTCCTCCACAGTCACCTCTCTGTACCCCCCCTCCTCCACAGTCACCTCTCTGTACCCCCCCCCTCCTCCACAGTCACCTCTCTGTACCCCCCCCTCCTCCACAGTCACCTCTCTGTACCCCCCCCCCCCCCTCCACAGTCACCTCTCTGTACCCCCCCTCCTCCACAGTCACCTCTCTGTACCCCCCCCCCCTCCACAGTCACCTCTCTGTACCCCCCCCCCCTCCTCCACAGCCACCTCTCTGTACCCCCCCCCTCCTCCACAGCCACCTCTCTGTACCCCCCCCCTCCTCCACAGCTACCTCTCTGTACCCCCCCCCCTCCTCCACAGCCACCTCTCTGTACCCCCCCTCCTCCACAGCTACCTCTCTGTACCCCCCCCCCTCCTCCACAGCCACCTCTCTGTACCCCCCCCTCCTCCACAGCTACCTCTCTGTACCCCCCCCTCCACCCCCTCTACACCCCCCTCCTCCACAGCCACCTCTCTGTACCCCCCCCTCCTCCACAGCCACCTCTCTGTACCCCCCCCCCCCTCCTCCACAGCCACCTCTCTGTACCCCCCCTCCTCCACAGCCACCTCTCTGTACCCCCCCTCCTCCACAGCCACCTCTCTGTACCCCCCCCTCCTCCACAGTCACCTCTCTGTACCCCCCCCCTCCTCCAAAGTCACCTCTCTGTACCCCCCCCTCCTCCACACCCACCTATCTGTACCCCCCCTCCTCCTCCTCCACAGCAACCTCTCTGTACCCCCCCTCCTCCACCGCTACCTCTCAGTACCCCCCCCCCTCCTCCACCAGCACCTCTCTGTACCCCCCCTCCTCCACCGCAACCTCTCTGTAACCCCCCCCCTCCTCCACAGCCACCTCTCTGTACCCCCCCCTCCTCCACAGCCACCTCTGTACCCCCCCCCTCCTCCACAGCCACCTCTCTGTACCCCCCCTCCTCCACCACAGCCACCTCTCTGTAACCCCCCCCCCCTCCCCCACAGTCCCCTCTCTGTACCCCCCTCCTCCCTCCACAGCCACCTCTCTGTACCCCCCCTCCTCCACAGTCACCTCTCTGTACCCCCCCCTCCTCCTCAGTCACCTCTCTGTACCCCCCCTCCTCCACAGTCACCTCTCTGTACCCCCCCCTCCCTCCACAGTCACCTCTCTGTACCCCCCCCTCCTCCACAGTCACCTCTCTGTACCCCCCCCCCCCCTCCTCCACAGTCACCTCTCTGTACCCCCCCCCCCCTCCACAGTCACCTCTCTGTACCCCCCCTCCTCCACAGTCACCTCTCTGTACCCCCCCCCTCCAGTCACCTCTCTGTACCCCCCCTCCTCCTCAGCCACCTCTCTGTACCCCCCCCCTCCTCCACAGCCACCTCTCTGTACCCCCCCCTCCTCCACAGCCACCTCTCTGTACCCCCCCCCCTCCACAGCCACCTCTCTGTACCCCCCCCCCCCTCCACAGCCACCTCTCTGTACCCCCCCTCCCCACTCTCTCTCTGTACCCCTCCTCCACAGGCACCTCTCTGTACCCCCCCTCCTCCACAGCCACCTCTCTGTACCCCCCTCCCTCCACAGCCACCTCTCTGTACCCCCCCCTCCTCCACAGCCACCTCTCTGTACCCCCCCCTCCTCCACAGCCACCTCTCTGTACCCCCCCCTCCTCCACAGCCACCTCTCTGTACCCCCCCTCCTCCACAGCCACCTCTCTCTGTACCCCCCCTCCTCCACAGCCACCTCTCTGTACCCCCCCCCTCCACAGCCACCTCTCTGTACCCCCCCCCCCCCTCCTCCACAGCCACCTCTCTGTACCCCCCCCTCCACCTCCACAGCCCCCCCTCCCCCTCTCTGTACCCCCCCCTCCTCCTCAGCCACCTTTCTGTACCACACCCCTCTGTACCCCCCCTCCTCCACCACCACCTCTCTGTACCCCCCCTCCTCCACAGCCACCTCTCTGTACCCCCCCTCCTCCACAGTCACCTCTCTGTACCCCCCCTCCTCCACAGCCACCTCTCTGTACCCCCCCTCCACAGCCACCTCTCTGTACCCCCCCCTCCTCCACAGCCACCTCTCTGTACCCCCCCCCCTCCTCCACAGCCACCTCTCTGTACCCCCCTCCTCCACCACCACCTCTCTGCCCCCCTGTCCCCCACTGTCAGCTTCTGTAATACCCCTCCTCCACAGTCACCTCTCTGTACCCCCCTCCCTCCTCCACAACCCTTCTCTGTACCCCCCCTCCTCCACAGTCACCTCTCTGTACCCCCCCCCCCCCACCACAGTCACCTCTCTGTACCCCCCCCCTCCTCCACATCAACCTCTCTGTACCCCCCCCTCCTCCACAGTCACCTCTCTGTACCCCCCCCCTCCTCCACAGTCACCTCTCTGTACCCCCCCTCCTCCACAGTCACCTCTCTGTACCCCCCCCCCTCCACAGTCACCTCTCTGTACCCCCCCCCCCTCCTCCACAGCCACCTCTCTGTACCCCCCCCCCCTCCTCCACAGCCACCTCTCTGTACCCCCCCCCTCCTCCACAGCCACCTCTCTGTACCCCCCCCCTCCACAGCCACCTCTCTGTACCCCCCCCCCCTCCACAGCCACCTCTCTGTACCCCCCCCCCCTCCTCCACAGCCACCTCTCTGTACCCCCCCCCTCCTCCACAGCTACCTCTCTGTACCCCCCCCCCCCCCACAGCCACCTCTCTGTACCCCCCCCCCCTCCACAGCCACCTCTCTGTACCCCCCCCCTCCACAGCCACCTCTCTGTACCCCCCCTCCTCCACAGCCACCTCTCTGTACCCCCCCCCTCCACAGCCACCTCTCTGTACCCCCCCTCCTCCACAGCCACCTCTCTGTACCCCCCCTCCTCCACAGCCACCTCTCTGTACCCCCCCCTCCTCCACAGCCACCTCTCTGTACCCCCCCCCCTCCACCACAGCCACCTCTCTGTACCCCCCTCCTCCACACCTCTCTGTACCCCCCCTCCTCCACAGTACCTCTCTGTACCCCCCCCCCTCCTCCACAGCCACCTCTCTGTACCCCCCCCCCTCCTCCACAGCCACCTCTCTGTACCCCCCCTCCTCCACCCACCTCTGTAACCCCCCCTCCTCCACAGCCACCTCTCTGTACCCCCCCTCCTCCACAGCCACCTCTCTGTACCCCCCCCCCTCCTCCACAGCCACCTCTCTGTACCCCCCCTCCTCCACAGCCACCTCTCTGTACCCCCCCCCTCCTCCACAGCCACCTCTCTGTACCCCCCCCTCCTCCACCACCACCTCTCTGTACCCCCCCCCCTCCTCCACAGCCACCTCTCTGTACCCCCCCTCCTCCACAGTCACCTCTCTGTACCCCCCCCTCCTCCACAGCCAACCTCTCTGTACCCCCCCTCCTCCTCCACAGCCCTCTCTGTACCCCCCCCCTCCACAGCCACCTCTCTGTACCCCCCCTCCTCCACAGCCACCTCTCTGTACCCCCCCTCCTCCACAGCCACCTCTCTGTACCCCCCCCCTCCTCCACAGCCACCTCTCTGTACCCCCCCTCCCACAGCCACCTCTCTGTACCCCCCCCCTCCACAGCCACCTCTCTGTACCCCCCCTCCTCCCCAGCCACCTCTCTGTACCCCCCCCCCCCTCCACAGCCACCTCTCTGTACCCCCCCCCTCCTCCACAGTCACCTCTCTGTACCCCCCCCCTCCTCCACAGCCACCTCTCTGTACCCCCCCCCTCCCACAGCCACCTCTCTGTACCCCCCCCCCCCACAGCCCCCTCTCTGTACCCCCTCCCCCTCCACAGCCACCTCTCTGGTACCCCCCCTCCTCCACAGCCACCTCTCTGTACCCCCCCCTCCTCCACAGCCACCTCCTCTGTACCCCCCCTCCTCCACAGCCACCTCTCTGTACCCCCCCCCCCTCCACAGCCACCTCTCTGTACCCCCCCCCCTCCACCACCACCTCTCTGTACCCCCCCCCTCCTCCACAGCCACCTCTCTGTACCCCCCCCCTCCTCCACAGCCACCTCTCTGTACCCCCCCTCCTCCACAGCCACCTCTCTGTACCCCCCCCCCTCCACAGCCACCTCTCTGTACCCCCCCCTCCTCCACAGTCACCTCTCTGTACCCCCCCTCCTCCACAGCCACCTCTCTGTACCCCCCCTCCTCCACAGCCACCTCTCTGTACCCCCCTCCTCCACCTCCACCCCTCTGTACCCCCCCCCTCCCCCCTCCTCCACAGCCACCTCTCTGTACCCCCCCCTCCCCACAGCCACCTCTCTGTACCCCCCCCTCCTCCACAGCCACCTCTCTGTACCCCCCCCCCCCTCCACAGTCACCTCTCTGTACCCCCCCCCCCTCCACAGCCACCTCTCTGTACCCCCCCCTCCTCCACAGCCACCTCTCTGTACCCCCCCTCCTCCACAGTCACCTCTCTGTACCCCCCCCCTCCACAGTCACCTCTCTGTACCCCCCCCTCCTCACAGCCACCTCTCTGTACCCCCCCTCCTCCACAGCCACCTCTCTGTACCCCCCCCCCTCCACAGCCACCTCTCTCCCCCCCCTCCACACCGACCTCTCTGTACCCCCCCCCCTCCACAGCCACCTCTCTGTACCCCCCCCCCCTCCACAGCCACCTCTCTGTACCCCCCCTCCTCCACAGCCACCTCTCTGTACCCCCCCTCCTCCACAGCCACCTCTCTGTACCCCCCTCCTCCACAGTCACTCTCTCTGTACCCCCCCTCCTCCACAGCCACCTCTCTGTACCCCCCCCCCCCCCCACAGCCACCTCTCTGTACCCCCCCCCTCCACAGCCACCTCTCTGTACCCCCCCCCCTCCACAGCCACCTCTCTGTACCCCCCCCCCTCCCACAGCCACCTCTCTGTACCCCCCCTCCTCCACAGTCACCTCTCTGTACCCCCCCTCCTCCACAGTCACCTCTCTGTACCCCCCCCCTCCTCCACAGTCACCTCTCTGTACCCCCCCTCCTCCACAGTCACCTCTCTGTACCCCCCCCCCTCCACAGTCACCTCTCTGTACCCCCCCCCCCCCTCCTCCACAGTCACCTCTCTGTACCCCCCCTCCTCCACAGTCACCTCTCTGTACCCCCCCTCCTCCACAGCCACCCCCCCCTCCCCTCTCTGTACCCCCCTCCTCCTCCACAGTCACCTCTCTGTACCCCCCCTCCTCCACAGCTACCTCTCTGTACCCCCCCTCCTCCACAGTCACCTCTCTGTACCCCCCCCCCCCAGCCACCTCTCTGTACACCCCCCCCTCCCCCCCCTCGTCCACCTCTCTGTACCCCCCCCCTCTCCACAGCCTCCTCTCTGTACCCCCCCCCCTCCACAGCCACCTCTCTGTACCCCCCCCCTCCTCCACAGCCACCTCTCTGTACCCCCCCCCCTCCTCCACAGCCACCTCTCTGTACCCCCCCCCCCCTCCTCCACAGCCACCTCTCTGTACCCCCCCCCCTCCTCCACAGCCACCTCTCTGTACCCCCCCTCCTCCCACAGCCACCTCTCTGTACCCCCCCCCCCCTCCTCCACAGCCACCTCTCTGTACCCCCCCCCTCCACAGCCACCTCTCTCTGTACCCCCCCCTCCACAGCACCCCTGTACCCCCCCTCCTCCACAGCCACCTCTCTGTACCCCCCCCTCCTCCACAGCCACCTCTCTGTACCCCCCCTCCTCCACAGCACCTCTCTGTACCCCCCCTCCTCCACCCCTCTGTACCCCCCCTCCTCCACAGCCACCTCTCTGTACCCCCCCCTCCTCCACAGCCACCTCTCTGTACCCCCCCTCCTCCACAGTCACCTCTCTGTACCCCCCCCCCTCCTCCACAGTCACCTCTCTGTACCCCCCCTCCTCCACCTCCACCTCTCTGTACCCCCCTCCTCCTCACCACCTCTCTGTACCCCCCCTCCTCCACAGTCACCTCTCTGTACCCCCCCCTCCTCTCTTTGTACCCCCCCCCTCTCTCTGTGACCCCCCCCCTCCTCCACAGTCACCTCTGTGTACCCCCCCCCCTCCTCCACAGTCACCTCTGTACCCCCCCTCTCTGTCACCCCTCCCCCCCCTCTCCTCCACAGTCACCTCTCTGTACCCCCCCTCCTCCACAGTCACCTCTCTGTACCCCCCTCCTCCACAGTCACCTCTCTGTACCCCCCTCCTCCACAGCCACCTCTGTGCCCCCCTCCTCCACCTCTCTGTACCCCCCCCTCCTCCACAGTCACCTCTCTGTACCCCCCCTCCTCCACAGTCACCTCTCTGTACCCCCCCTCCTGCACAGTCACCTTTCTGTACCCCCCCCCCCTCCTCCACAGCCACCTCTCTGTACCCCCCCCCTCCACAGTCACCTCTCTGTACCCCCCCCCCTCCTCACCGCCACCTCTCTGCACCCCCCTCCCCCTCCTCCACAGCCACCTCTCTGTAACCCCCCTCCTCCACAGCCACCTCTCTGTACCCCCCCCTCCTCCACAGCCACCTCTCTGTACCCCCCTCCTCCACAGCCACCTCTGTACCCCCCCTCCTCCACCGCCACCTCTCTGTTAACCCCCCCTCCTCCACAGCCACCTCTCTGTACCCCCCCCCCACCTCCACAGCCACCTCTGTACCAAACCTCTCTGTACCTCTCTGGTTAATTTAAGCAATTTTCTGTATCCCTTTATTTTTTAACTATACTGTTAGATTTTATGAAATGAAGGGGAAAAAAAAAGAAAAAAATCGGCCTAAAAAAATCGGCCACAAAAATCGGCATCATATATCGGCCATCGGCTGCCCCAATTTCTAAATATCGGCATCGGCCAGAGAAAAATCCATATCGGTCGACCTCTAACACAAACGTATAGTGGTGGCTTCTCAAGTTTAAAGTGATACTAAAGTCTTTTTTTGTCCTCCACTTCTCGGGGGGTCCCTCGCCAGTCCTCCTGGCTGCTCCCTCCTTCCCCCACAGCAAGCAGCTTGCTATGGGGACACCTGAGCGGAGCTGCTGCTCTGTGTGTCAATTCAGACACGGAGCCGTGGCTCGGACCCGCCCCCTCCATTTCCTCATGGGCTCACTGACTTTTGACAGCAGCAGGAGCCAATAGCGCCCACTGTGTGTCTCAGCCAATCAGCCAAGGCTCTCATGCAACATCGTTGCACCTAGATGGGGCTCAGGTAAGTATTGGGGGGGGGGGGGGGGGCACATAGTTTTTTTTTATCTTATTGCATAGAATACATTACGATAAAAAACCTTCTGCCTTTAGAACCACTTTAACTGTAAAGGAAGAAATCGATTTAAAGCGGTGCTCCGCCCCCCCCCCCCCCCCCCCCCCAAAAAAAAAAATATTTAAAAGCCAACAGCTACACATACTGGTATCCTGTCCCCCCTCCTCCCGAAAGGTGCCAATTGTGGCACCAGAGGGGGAAAGGAGACAAAATGAGCGGAAGTTCCACTTTTGGGTGGAACTCCACTTTAAAGTGCATCTGAACCCACAAAACCCCCAAATATTTTACATATTACAGCCTACCAGTCATTAGAGGAGGTGGTTGCATGACTTATTTTTAATGTGTTATTTTTAAAAACACAATGTTCCTTCTGGTAACATGCTTTCTGTACCTGGCTAGTTATGATCACACACTCTTATGGAGGGAGCCATTGTTGTCACCCAGGCTGGACTTCAAACATGTCATTCTCATTTCACCTCAATTACATGGGGGGTAAGGGGGATTAGTTTACAGAAGGAAGAGAACATTATTTGTGCTTTCAGTTTAGTTCTGACACTACATTTCAACCAAAATCAATAGGTATTTTCTGTACTTGCCATAAAATATTCCTAGCCTAAAAAATAAAAACAAATGCAGCCACCACATTCAAGGACTGGTAAGCTGCAATATATATTATTGATCTAGGGTTTAAATATCCTTTAACGTTTTGGTGCACCTCAACACTGGAGAAACCCAAGAAAAGGGGGTGGGGGTTAGATCACGAAAACCTGAATGCTTCTGAATCGGCTTCTGAATCGGGAATCTTTTTATTAAGAATCCAGGTATTCAAGAGGGAAAATCCCTTTTATGATGCAAACACTTGTCTACCTTTCCATTTTGATTCAATCGAAGACTTATATGAATAAATTACAGCTCAGTATACCTTCCTTCACCTCCCCATGCCCCATTGGGGGTTACAAACACCTCCCGGCAGGAGTCCGTCTCAGTGTTGTAGACCAGCAGCTTCAGTGGTTTCCCCTCATGAGATTCTATCAAAGCGTAGAAATCTTCTGACTGTAACAATACAAGCAAAAAATACAGTATACTGTTACACATTAAAAACTAACAGATAAATATAAATTGAATTGTGCTTTGTGTTTTAGAGGTCGACCGATATGGGTTTTTCTCTGGCCGATGCCGATGCCGATATTTAGAAATTGGGGCAGCCGATGGCCGATATGCTGCCGATTTTTGTGGCCGATTTTTTTAGGCCGATTTTTCTTTTTTTTTTTCCCTTCATTTCATAAAATCTAACAGTATAGTTAAAAAATAAAGGGATACAGAAAATTGCTTAAATTAACCAGAGAGGTACAGAGAGGTGTGGTACAGAGGTGGCTGTGGAGGAGGGGGGTACAGAGGTGGCTGTGGAGGAGGGGAGGGTTACAGAGAGGTGGCGGTGGAGGAGGGGGGGTACAGAGAGGTGTGGTACAGAGAGGTGGCTGTGGAGGAGGGGGGTGCAGAGAGGTGGCTGTGGAGGAGGGGGGATTACAGAGAGGTGACTGTGGAGGAGGGGGGGGGGGGGGGTTACAGAGAGGTGGCGGTGGAGGAGGGGGGTACAGAAAGGTGGCTGTGCAGGAGGTGTGGTACAGAAAGGTGGCTGTGGAGGAGGGGGGGGTACAGAGAGGTGACTGTGGAGGAGGGGGGTTACAGAGGTGGCGGTGGAGGAGGGGGGGCACAGAGGTGGTGGTGGAGGAGGGGGGTACAGAGAGGTGTGGTACAGAAAGGTGGCTGTGGAGGAGGGGGGTACAGAGAGGTGACTGTGGAGGAGGGGGGGGTACAGAGAGGTGGCTGTGGAGGAGGGGGGGGGGGGTTACAGAGAGGGGTGGTACAGAAAGGTGACTGTGGAGGAGGGGGGGGGGGGGTTTACAGAGGTGACTGTGGAGGAGGGGGGGGGGGGAGAGGTGAGGAGGGGGGGGGTACAAAGAGAGGAGGGGGGGGGGGGGGGGGGGTACAGAGAGGTGGCTGTGGAGGAGGGGGGGTACAGAGAGGTGGCTGTGGAGGAGGGGGGGTACAGAGAGGTGGCTGTGGAGGAGGGGGGGGGGTACAGAGAGGTGGCTGTGGAGGAGGGGGGTACAGAGAGGTGGCTGTGGAGGAGGGGGGGGGTACAGAGAGGTGGCTGTGGAGGAGGGGGGGTACAGAGAGGTGGCTGTGGAGGAGGGGGGGGTACAGAGAGGTGGCTGTGGAGGAGGGGGGGTACAGAGAGGTGGCTGTGGAGGAGGGGGGGGGGGTACAGAGAGGTGGCTGTGGAGGAGGGGGGGGGTACAGAGAGGTGGCTGTGGAGGAGGGGGGGTACAGAGAGGTGGCTGTGGAGGAGGGGGGTACAGAGAGGTAGCTGTGGAGGAGGGGGGGGGGTACAGAGAGGTGGCTGTGGAGGGGGGGGGGGTACAGAGGGTGGGGGGGGGGGGTACAGAGAGGTGGCTGTGGAGGAGGGGGGGGTACAGAGAGGTGGCTGTGGAGGAGGGGGGGGGGGGTACAGAGAGGTGGTGGAGGAGGGGGGGGGTACAGAGAGGTGGCTGTGGAGGAGGGGGGGGGTACAGAGAGGTGACTGTGGAGGGGGGGGGTACAGAGAGGTGACTGTGGAGGAGGGGGGGGGTACAGAGAGGTGACTGTGGAGGAGGGGGGGGGTACAGAGAGGTGACTGTGGAGGAGGGGGGGGTACAGAGAGGTGACTGTGGAGGAGGGGGGGGTACAGAGAGGTGACTGTGGAGGAGGGGGGGTACAGAGGTGGCTGTGGAGGACATTAAATAAAGTCTGCAGGGGGGCACAGTAGCACACGTTTTCTGACTTCTGACCTCCATACATGCTGGTATCTATCTGCATGCACCTGATAGGACTAGGTGCATGCAGATAGACGCTGACCAGTCAATCACAGAGCAGGAGAGATGGCTGTGAGGAGGGGGGATTACAGAGAGGTGGCTGTGGAGGAGGGGGGGGGGTGTACAGAGAGGTGGCGGTGGAGGAGGTGTGGTACAGAAAGGTGGCTGTGGAGGAGGTGGGTACAGAGAGGTGGCTGTGGAGGAGGGGGGGGTACAGAGAGGTGACTGTGGAGGAGGGGGGGTTACAGAGAGGTGGCGGTGGAGGAGGGGGGGTTACAGGGGTGGTGGTGGAGGAGGGGGGGTACAGAGAGGTGTGGTACAGAGAGGTGGCTGTGGAGGAGGGGGGGTACAGAGAGGTGACTGTGGAGGAGGGGGGTACAGAGAGGTGGCTGTGGAGGAGGGGGGGGGGGTACAGAGAGGTGACTGGAGGAGGAGGGGGGGTACAGAGAGGTGACTGTGGAGGAGGGGGGGGGGGGGTACAGAGGTGACTGTGGAGGAGGGGGGTACAGAGAGTGGGAGGGGGGGGGGGGTACAGAGAGGTGGCTGTGGAGGAGGGGGGGGTACAGAGAGGTGGCTGTGGAGGAGGGGGGTACAGAGAGGTGGCTGTGGAGGAGGGGGGGGTACAGAGAGGTGGCTGTGGAGGAGGGGGGGTACAGAGAGGTGGCTGTGGAGGAGGGGGGGTACAGAGAGGTGGCTGTGGAGGAGGGGGGGTACAGAGAGGTGGCTGTGGAGGAGGGGGGTACAGAGAGGTGGCTGTGGAGGAGGGGGGGGTAGGGGGGGAGGAGGGGGGGGGTACAGAGAGGTGGCTGTGGAGGAGGGGGGGGGTACAGAGAGGTGGCTGTGGAGGAGGGGGGGGGTACAGAGAGGTGGCTGTGGAGGAGGGGGGGTACAGAGAGGTGGCTGTGGAGGAGGGGGGGGGGGGGGTACAGAGAGGTGGCTGTGGAGGAGGGGGGGGGGTACAGAGAGGTGGCTGTGGAGGAGGGGGGGGGGGTACAGAGAGGTGACTGTGGAGGAGGGGGGGGGGGGGTACAGAGAGGTGACTGTGGAGGAGGGGGGGGGGGTACAGAGAGGTGACTGTGGAGGAGGGGGGGTACAGAGAGGTGACTGTGGAGGAGGGGGGGTACAGAGGTGGCTGTGGAGGACATTAAATAAAGTCTGCAGGGGGGCACAGTAGCACACGTTTTCTGACTTCTGACCTCCATACATGCTGGTATCTATCTGCATGCACCTGATAGGACTAGGTGCATGCAGATAGACGCTGGCTGAGCAGGAGAGATGGCTGTGAGGAGGGGGGATTACAGAGAGGTGGCTGTGGAGGAGGGGGGGGGTACAGAGAGGTGGCTGTGGAGGAGGGGGGGGTACAGAGAGGTGGCTGTGGAGGAGGGGGGGTACAGAGAGGTGGCTGTGGAGGAGGGGGGGTACAGAGAGGTGACTGTGGAGGAGGGGGGGTTACAGAGGTGGCGGTGGAGGAGGGGGGGTTACAGAGAGGTGGTGGTGGAGGAGGGGGGGTACAGAGAGGTGTGGTACAGAGAGGTGGGTGGGGGGGTACAGAGAGGTGGCTGTGGAGGAGGGGGGGGGGATACAGAGAGGTGGCTGTGGAGGAGGGGGGGGGGGGGTTACAGAGAGGTGTGGTACAGAAAGGTGACTGTGGAGGAGGGGGGGGGGGGGGGGTACAGAGAGGTGACTGTGGAGGAGGGGGGGGTACAGAGAGAGGGAGGGGGGGGGGTACAGAGAGGTGGCTGTGGAGGAGGGGGGGGGGGTACAGAGAGGTGGCTGTGGAGGAGGGGGGTACAGAGAGGTGGCTGTGGAGGGGGGGGGGGTACAGAGAGGTGGCTGTGGAGGAGGGGGGGGGGGTACAGAGAGGTGGCTGTGGAGGAGGGGGGGTACAGAGAGGTGGCTGTGGAGGAGGGGGGGGTACAGAGAGGTGGCTGTGGAGGAGGGGGGGTACAGAGAGGTGGCTGTGGAGGAGGGGGGGTACAGAGAGGTGGCTGTGGAGGAGGGGGGGGGTACAGAGAGGTGGCTGTGGAGGAGGGGGTACAGAGAGGTGGCTGTGGAGGAGGGGGGTACAGAGAGGTGGCTGTGGAGGAGGGGGGGGGTACAGAGAGGTGGCTGTGGAGGAGGGGGGGTACAGAGAGGTGGCTGTGGAGGAGGGGGGGGGGGTACAGAGAGGTGGCTGTGGAGGGGGGGGTTACAGAGAGGTAGCTGAGGAGGAGGGGGGGGGTACAGAGAGGTGGCTGTGGAGGAGGGGGGGTACAGAGAGGTGGCTGTGGAGGAGGGGGGGGGGTACAGAGAGGTGGCTGTGGAGGAGGGGGGGGGGTACAGAGAGGTAGCTGTGGAGGAGGGGGGGGGGGTACAGAGAGGTGGCTGTGGAGGAGGGGGGGGTACAGAGAGGTGGCTGTGGAGGAGGGGGGGGTACAGAGAGGTGGCTGTGGAGGAGGGGGGGGTACAGAGAGGTGGCTGTGGAGGAGGGGGGGTACAGAGAGGTGACAGAGAGGTTGTGGAGGAGGGGGGGGTACAGAGAGGTGACTGTGGAGGAGGGGGGGGGGGGGTACAGAGAGGTGAGGGTGGAGGAGGGGGGGGTACAGAGAGGTGGCTGTGGAGGAGGGGGGGTACAGAGAGGTGGTGGAGGAGGGGGGGGGGGGTACAGAGAGGTGACTGTGGAGGAGGGGGGGGGGGGGTACAGAGAGGTGACTGTGGAGGAGGGGGGGTACAGAGGTGGCTGTGGAGGACATTAAATAAAGTCTGCAGGGGGGCACAGAAGCACACGTTTTCTGACTTCTGACCTCCATACATGCTGGTACAGAGAGGTGGCTGTGCAGGAGGGGGGGTACAGAGAGGTGGCTGTGGAGGAGGGGGGGGGGGGGGAGAGGTGGCGGTGGAGGAGGGGGGGTACAGAGAGGTGGCTGTGGAGGAGGGGGGGTACAGAGAGGTGGCTGTGGAGGAGGGGGGGTACAGAGAGGTGACTGTGGAGGAGGGGGGTACAGAGAGGTGGCTGTGGAGGGGGGGGGGGGGGGGACAGAGGTGGTGGTGGAGGAGGGGGGGCAGAGGTGGGGTGGAGGAGGTGGGTGGAGGAGGGGGGGGGTACAGAGAGGTGGCTGTGGAGGAGGGGGGGGGGGTACAGAGAGGTGGCTGTGGAGGAGGGGGGGTACAGAGAGGTGGCTGTGGAGGAGGGGGGGGGTACAGAGAGGTGGCTGTGGAGGAGGGGAGGGGGGTACAGAGAGGTGGCTGTGGAGGAGGGGGGGTACAGAGAGGTGGCTGTGGAGGAGGGGGGGTACAGAGAGGTGGCTGTGGAGGAGGGGGGGGGGGGGTACAGAGAGGTGGCTGTGGAGGAGGGGGGTACAGAGAGGTGGCTGTGGAGGAGGGGGGTACAGAGAGGTGGCTGTGGAGGAGGGGGGGGGTACAGAGAGGTGGCTGTGGAGGAGGGGGGGTGGGGTACTGGGAGGGGGGGGGGTACAGAGAGGTGGCTGTGGAGGGGGGGGGGTACAGAGAGAGGTGGCTGTGGAGGAGGGGGGGGGGGGGTACAGAGAGGTAGCTGTGGAGGAGGGGGGGGGGGGGGGGGGGGGGGGGGTACAGAGAGGTGGCTGTGGAGGAGGGGGGGGGTACAGAGAGGTGGCTGTGGAGGAGGGGGGGGGGGTACAGAGAGGTGACTGTGGAGGAGGGGGGGGGGGGGGTGGGGGTACAGAGAGGTGACTTTGGAGGAGGGGGGGTACAGAGAGGTGACTGTGGAGGGGGGGGGGGTACAGAGAGGTGACTGTGGAGGGGGGGGTACAGAGAGGTGACTGTGGAGGAGGGGGGTACAGAGAGGTGACTGTGGAGGAGGGGGGGGGGGAGGGGGGGTACAGAGAGGTGACTGGAGGAGGGGGGGGGGGTACAGAGAGGTGACTGTGGAGGGGGGGGGGGGTACAGAGAGGTGACTGTGGAGGAGGGGGGGTACAGAGAGGTGACTGTGGAGGGGGGGGGGGGTACAGAGAGGTGACTGTGGAGGAGGGGGGGTACAGAGAGGTGACTGTGGAGGGGGGGGGGGTACAGAGAGGTGACTGTGGAGGGGGGGGGGGTACAGAGAGGTGACTGTGGAGGAGGGGGGGGGGTACAGAGGTGGCTGTGGAGGACATTAAATAAAGTCTGCAGGGGGGCACAGTAGCACACGTTTTCTGACTTCTGACCTCCATACATGCTGGTATCTATCTGCATGCACCTGATAGGACTAGGTGCATGCAGATAGACGCTGACCAGTCAATCACAGAGCAGGAGAGATGGCAGCATCCAGCAGGCTCCGCCTTAGCAGGGAAGCAAGAGGAGCTTAGCTGGTGCTTGCCACGATCTCCTGCGGAGGCTCCTCTCTTACAGCACGCCGGAGGGGGGCGGGGCGGAGCAATGCGGTCGGAGGGGGGCGGAGCGGTCCCGTGCTTGTGAAACTTTCTAGAATGGCCGGCCGCGCAGGTGAAGATGTTACACGGGGGCACAGTTTGTACTGCAGGCGGCCGGGTATAGCGTTGCGGCCGCGAATCGGCCTGGTTTACACAATAATCGGCCGATGCCGATTTTTTAAAAGCGCCCAAATATCGGCCGATATATCCGTATGAGGCTTCAGCCCGGCCAAAGCTGCTGGGGAATTTGGCTCCACGTCCTAAAAACAGAAGAATATGAATGTAGGGAATATTTCAGACCAGCATATCTTCCTTCTCTGTGCACTGGTAGTTCACTTACCAAGACATGCCACACATGCTCATTGGCACCCTGAAAGCTGCAGAATCGGACACTTGCACCCAGAAGTCCCTGACCCCCCCACATGTTACTTGGGGTGACTTCCAGTTCTCGTACTTTCATCGTCTTCGTGTTATAAACTTCCAGCTTCACAGGCTTCTCCATGTTGGCTTTCAAGAGATCTTTGAACATGCTGTTTTCTTTATTCTGAAGAGATAAAAACATCACATACAGCCGATAAACTAATGGAATAAAGCACTAAACCACTGCATAAAAAAAAAGGTAGGGCCCAATCACACTGGTTGTGTTAACAAACACATGCTATCTGCAGAAAAGTCTGGTATACCATCAAACCCAACATTCTTTCAAATTAATCCTCTGGTATTGCTAAATAATGGCCCATTGACATGGATGATTATCACAAATCTGTGGATCCTTACACTTGGAGTAACAGGTGTGTGCCAAGAGCTGCAGCCGCTCAGCCCAAACAATGCAATGACAGGCTGATGGAAACTGCAGCTCACTGCAATGGTTTGTAAGGCCAGCAATTATCTGTGGTTAGGGACAGATGATCGCGTCTGGGCGCAGTCTGTCTGTGTCCAGCCACGACCACTGCAAGTAATTGCTGGCTGTCCAAACAGTCACTGATAGCTGTGGCCATCATCAGCCTGTCATTGTAGTGTATCAGCTTGGACACACACAAGAAAAGGGCTATTGACAACCTACCAAAAACGTAGTCAATTCAAGCCAAGCATACAATGACAACATGCATGGCCAGGGACTACCTTCAGTGAATCAAAAGATACAGAGGTAGGCTGTAAATGTCAAACTTGGCCATGCCCCCTTCTAGCGGTCAAGCCTTCCCATTAGTCATTAGTGCAACCGAGCCAATGGGGGGGCCAGGCAAAAGATAAAGCAACAGTTGAAATATATTCATTCAGCTGCCTATATTTTGCAATCGTCTGATCATTATAATATATGTATTAATGCTTTCACTAAAGTAACAACTTCCTATACATTTTAGTCTGGAATATTAAGATTTGTATACTTCAAGAAATGATTATTTGCAACACACTAAAACCTTGTTGACGCTAAAAAATGCCAATGCATTCCAGTGGGTTTTGAGGCACTTTTGTAACACATTACGTACGTTTTACACCCTGCACAGATCCTTTCATGTTACACCACATCCCTGGTAACAAAGGCTTTAAACAACAGTTTTCATGCATTTTTCACGTTTTTAGTTCATTCTTATGGAGATTCGAATGATGTATAAAATCAAGCTGCATGCATACATGATTCAAATTACTTAAACAAGAGAATCATCAACACAGCCAAGCAATCTAGCATCTCTTAGGTTTAAAGGGGGTTAACAAAGTGTCCATGTTTTTAATCTCAATTTATATGGATTTTCTATGTCTTATTATATGCTGCAGCAGCATTGAATAGCTATAGATAGAGACGGACTCCGTGCATCAAACTTCATGGAGTGTAATGGCCACCATGTTATCTGGAATCCACAGAAACATGATGTTGTGGGTAGACACATATCATTTCTTTCAAATCCCCTATCCGAAAACAAACAAGCAGACACAAGTAAATTTTCCCTTTAAAATTACAGTATTTTTCCTGCGCTTCTTTCATAACACCTAAATTGAGCAAACAATTCAGTATAATTGTTAACAGGAGCCAGGAGCAGCAGCTGCCAGAATGTCAACCAATTTATCAGGACCTGCAGTAAGCTGGCATGCATGCCTGGCAATTAGTCTATTGGGAGGATTACAAAGACCTGAGAACCTGAGCAGCTTACAATGTCACTAATAAATTTCCTAGCGAGCATAATATGGCATGGGGGATGTACTTTTGGCTCTTCTGCTGACCCTCCAGTTAGGCCCGATTCACACCTATGCATTTCAAGTGCTTTTTGCATTTTGCAGATTTGCACTACAGAACGTGTTCATAGGAAACCATGTTAAATGGACTGTAGTGCAAATCTGCAAATGCAAAAAGCACTAAAAATGCATTGGTGTGAATCAGGCCTTAAAGTAGGAAATGAAAGGGAACTTTTGGTGTTGCTACAGAACAGGTTTTGCATATAGAATCTGTTTTCCATCTTAATTATGAAATGAGATGAAGCATTGGGGGCATTATGGAGTGTGGCGGGAGGAAACTCCCTCTAATGATCGGTGTTGATGCCGACTGAGAGTACACCTCTGAGCGGAGTCAAAGACTCAGAGTTGATCTCTACTTTTTTTTTTTTGGAGTAAAAACCTTGCGCCGCTGTGCAAAAAAACAAACAATCAATCAGCTTCCAGGTTTTAATGCCCCCCCCCCCCCCCCCCCCCGCTGTGTTGTGAATAGCCTGCAAAATGTGTTGGGTGTGCTGCTGTTAAACAATATTGTTATAAAATAGTATCTCAAGGTTCACAGCGCTTCCCCTTATTCTCAATGCCTATATGCAATTGAGTGCTAGTAAACAATATGAATAGTGAAAAATATCATGAACAATTCTTCCTCCTTTCAATATTGTTAAACAATTGCTATTTCAATGCACATACGGTATATCCAAAAACGTTTTCATTCAGTCCAGTCAAACTATTGTCCAATGTGACTTCAAGTGCAGTCTCTTGTGTTGGGTATAATCACTCCTGTGCGTATATGAACACACTCCGTGCTCCCCCCTTGTGTCCCTACTCACCAAATAGATATGAAATGAATGCACTATAGTTTCCAAGTAGCCAGGTGTCTGTTTTTCCTCTGATGGCCTCTCCTCTACTCCTTTTGCTCTGTGTCTCCAATTGCCTCCAATCTCTATATAGTCTCGATGTTACTCATAGGTGGAAGGATAAGCACGGGAATGCTCACACAGTGTAAAACTGTTTTATTAAACGTGGTTACAAACAAACAGATTGCACTCACTTTGCAAAGTTATACAAGCATGGATCAGTATGTCTCGTGGACACTAAGTCAGCGTGTGCCCCTCGGGTCGCATGTGATGTCACAGTAAACCCCAACTTACACGTTTTGCCCCTCCCTCTGGGCATCTTCAGAAGCTGGGGTCTCCAGTTATTGGGTTATTTTTTATGTGTATGGGACACCACTCAAGATTATCGCCCACACACTGAGTCACATCACGACTATACAGAGATTGGAGGCAATTGGAGAGACAGAGCAAAAGGAGTGGAGGAGAGACCATCAGAGGAAAAAAACAGACACCAGGCTACTTGGAAACTAAAGTGCATTCATTTCACATCTATTTGGTGAGTGGGGACGCAAGAGGGGAGCACGGAGTGTTTTCACATATGCATAGGACTCAGGAGTGATTAAACCCAGCATAAGAGACTGCACGTGAAGTCACATTGGACAATAGTTTGAATGGACTGAATGAAAAAGATGTATTGGATATATATGCATTAAAATAGCAAGTTTTAAACAATATTGAAACAAGGGAGAACCGTTCATGATATTTTGCACTATTTGTATTGTTTAATAGCACACGAGCGCCGTGAACCTTTAGATACTAGCTTCCAGATTTTATTGTCAAAGCTTAATAGAAAAAGCTGAAGTTAGAAGTAGCTTGGCTACCATGCATAGCTGCACCAGATTTTGCACTCTCCAGTTTTAGTAAATGAGCCGCATTGTATTATTTAGTCAATCCCAAACCCAAGATAAGACTGGCATGGTGAGTGCCATCCTATAGTGGTCATAAAAAGCCTAATCTAGCTGCACTCCGACAACTAATGCATGGCTTCTAGAAACTGTTTACACCATGATGCTCACAATTTTGTGCATCAATGCAAATTGCATTAATGCAGCCTATTTAGTTTGAATGGGTCCGCAAAGCACCTTGGTGCATAAAAACTAGCTCCTGCTCTCATTTTTGCAATACAGAACAATGCACAGGGCAAACAGTGCAGTGTATGTGTGTGTTTGGGAGCATGTTATAGTGGGCTGTTATTGAGGTTGTTGCATGCATTGTGCTGTGAACAAGCCCTGAGGGCTACACTAGGGAGCAATAATGGACGTTTCCAATGGTCGTAAGTATTGTTATCCCTCACACATTTTTTTTTTCAACTTCTTGGAAGATCTGTGTGCAAACTGCTCTTTTCCAACTCCCAACAAAAACAAAAGGATGATGATAACTGCATACAGTATGGTGCAAAAGGTTTAGGCAGGTGTGAAGCAATGCTGTCAAGTAAATATATATTTTAATTGTCTATTTTTTATCAATTTACAAAATGCAAAGTGACCACCTTTGGGGTGACCACCCTTTGGTTTCAAAACAGCATCAATTCTTCTAGGTACACTTGCACACAGTTTTTGAAAGAACTTGGCAGGTAGGTTGTTCCAAACATTTTGGAGAACTAACCACAGATCTTCTGGGGATTTAGGCTGCCTCATGTCCTTCTGTCACTTCATGTAATCCCAGACAGACTTGATATTGAGATCTGGGCTCTGTGGGGGCCAAACCATCGCTTCCAGGACTCCTTGTTCTTCGTTATGCCGAAGATAGTTCTTAATGACATTGGCTGTATGATTGGGGTCGTTGTCCTGCTTGCAGAATAAATTTGGGGCCAATCACACGACTCCCTGAGTATGGTATGATGGGTAAGTATCTGCCTGCATTTCTTAGCATTGAGCACACCATTAATCCAACCCTACTCTCCAATGTCCTTAAGAACTATCTTCAACATAAGAAAAACAAGAAGTCCTGGGAGTGATGGTTTGGCCCCACAGCGCCCTGATCTATCTCAACATCATTGAGTCTGTCTGGGATTACATGAAGAGACAGAAGGATTTGAGGCAGCCTACACCCACATAAGATCTGCTGGTTTGTTCTCCAAGATGTTTGGAACAACCTACCTGCCGAATTCCTTCAAAAACTGTGTGCACGTGTACCTAGAATTAATGCTGACAGGGTGGTCACACCAAATATTGATTTGATTTCACTTCTGTTCATTTACTTTCATTTTTTTAATTGATAAAAATAATACTATTTTTGAAAGCATTCTTAATTTACAACATTTTTCACACCTACCTAAAACATT
>CM053032.1:247289829-247324829 GCA_028564925.1 Lithobates sylvaticus
TTTAATTACAGTATACACCCAGACCAGCCAGTTTTAACCACAAGTTTTTTTAACAGCACACACCAGTATCATCAGCATCACCATATAGCCGCCTCTTCTTCCCCAGGTGATCAACATCAGGATTCACCCTATCCCCATCATTTGAGCAACCCGGTAAGGTAAATATTCTGGTAAGTATCGCAGGGGACCACCATTAGCAGTTGATCCAGGGACCAAACGTCCGACCGCCCCTCGGGGGGTCAGGAAGGAATTTTTTCCTCTGCAATAGCAATTGGCCGCGCTAGTAGGGGTTTTTCGCCTTCCTCTGGATCAACGGGAGGGAGGGTGTAGGTCTACAGGGTTTCCCACAGATCCGCAACATCTTCAACCAGCTTGCGCAAGACCGTTATCGCCTCAACAAAGGCATCCACTTTTTTCAACACATCATCTCGCCCACAGCAGGGAAAAAAATTTTTGGAGCACCTCAACATGTGCAATTTCAAATACTCAGCAGAGTCACTCTACTCCGCAGACTAAGAAATTTGACTGCAACTCTACCGACCGACATTCAAAAAATATTACAAAAAGAACGACTACTAAGGATCAATCCACAAGCAACGATCAAACATAAGAAGACTACAACTCAACCGCAACAGTTAGCATGCGCCTTGATTAACACCAGATCGGCGGTCAAGCACAGGCACGAAATCCATGACTTCATCACACACAAAACAACATAGATTGCCTCTTCATCACGGAAAGCTGGCTAACACCCGACTGCAACACCATCCTAACAGAATTAGTGCCAGAAAACTACAGGATCCTAACCGAGCATAGGAAAGGAAAAAAAGGAGGAGGCCTAGCTGTGATCTTCAAAGCTCATCTAGCGCTCGTCAAACCTACGGTACAGAACACAGCAACTTTTATGGAGACACTTACTCTACAGATGCAAACCACACCACAAGAAACCATCCACATGCTGCTATGCTACAGACCACCAGGACCAAACACAAACCTACCGATACCACTCACGGAATTCATCTCGGCACACACCCTGAAAAACAACAAGGTTCTGGTACTCGGAGATTTCAACCTCTGGGCGAACTCCACCGAAGACCCCATCGCCACCACCTGCATCAATCAACTGGAAGATCTAGGGCTCCAACAACTAGTAAAGGCTCCCACACATGGGTCAGGTCACATCCTGGACCTCATCTTCAAGCAAAATACGGACATCAGCATTCGAGACAACATAGCGCTATCATGGTCAGACCACCACGCTATCAAATTTGAGATCGCCACCAACATCTTCCTGCAAAAACCAAACCCGGCGGCAACAACACACTGGATTAGATCGCAGAAGAAACTACACTCGGAAATCTTCAAAACCACACTAACATACAAAATGGATACACTGAATCAAAACCACTCAACAGAACGAACACTCAGCTTCATAAACAGGGCACTTCTACAAACAGCAGATGCAGTCGCCCCAAAACATCGAGCACCCATCCGCAAGAAAAATTCTGGATGGTTTAATGGCACGCTTACTCTACTGAAACGGGAACACAGAAGAGCAGAAAGAGCCTGGAGAAGAAACACCACAAAGGAAAATCACACAAAATACAGAATACTCACCAAGAGATATCATAAAGCAATTTTCACAGCAAAAAAAAGAATATGTCTCAAACACCCTCTCAAAAGCCGTCAACCGACCACGGGAACTTTTCAAACTAGTCGCCCAGACTATGAACCCCACCTGCCTTGAGCCCCTAGGAAACGAAACTCAAGAATACTGCAACAAATTATCCGATTTTTTTTTCATCAACAAAATAGTCAACATTCATAAAATAATTCAACAAAAAAAAAAAACAACAACCAACTCTACTCAACTCAACCCAGGTAAGGAATTTTACATCCACAGCGCACAAGCACCACATTTTTCACTTACCCCGATCACCGTGGATGAAACCAAAAACGTCATCAAGAGCCTCCGAGACAGCACATCACTAAACGACATCATCCCCACAAAACTCTTGAAAGAATGCTCCGACATTCTGGCCCCCGCTATTACACACCTAGTAAATCAGTCGTTCAAAGAAGGATTGGTTCCGAATTCCCTCAAGCAAGGCATCGTTAAAGAAACCCAACCTCGACCCCAAAGATCCGAACAATCACAGACCGGTAACAAGCCTGAACACCATTTCCAAAATTATGGAGAAAGCAGTAGTACAACAGCTTCAACTTCATCTGGACACACACAAGCTCCTGGACCCACTACAATCGGGCTTCCGCCCAGGCCATGGCACAGAAACGGCACTTCTGAAAATATGGGATGATGCCCTAGAAGCAGCGGATGATGGAGAATCGTGTCTTCTGGTATTGCTGGATCTTAGTGCGGCGTTCGACACAGTGGACCACAACACGCTTCTCATCCGCCTCAAGGAAGGGGCAGGAGTTACAGATGTAGATCTTCCATGGTTCGCTTCCTTCTTAGGAAACCGGTCACAGACAGTGAAGTTAGGAGCCTTCACATCGGAAACCCGGGCAATCACTTATGGAGTCCCTCAAGGATCACCATTGTCACCAGTACTCTTCAACATTTACATCCGGCCACTCTTCAAAATTATTAGCAAATTTGATCTGTGCTTCCACTCATACGCGGACGACACTCAACTGTATTTCCGGATCACCGGACAAAAAGACCAATACCAGGAACTAGGAAAATGTCTCACATTGATAGATGACTGGATGACCACTAGCTCCCTCAAACTAAATGGATCAAAAACAGAACTACTGCTCCTCGACGCAAACTCAAGGAAAAAGACAAAGACCCCTTGGACACCACCAACCATCCTGGGACAGACCATCATCCCAAGCACAAAAGCCAAAAGCCTCGGAGTCATCTTTGATTCAGAGATGACCATGGAGGCACAAATAGGATCCATAATCAGTGGATCCCACCATCTCCTTCGCATGCTACGCAGACTCATCCCCTTCATCACGGAAAAGGAAAAAGCGGTAGTAGTAGGAACGATCATCAATTCGCGTCTCGACTATGCAAACTCCCTGTACATAGGATTACCGGATTACCAGATTGCGCGCCTTCAAAGTGTCCAAAACACAGCAGCAAGATTAGTCACCGGAAAGAAACCCTGGGAATCCATCTCCCCATCCCTAAGGATCCTCCATTGGCTCAAGGTAAAAGACAGGATCACATTCAAGACCCTCTGCCTCACCCACAAATGTACACAAGGAAATGCGCCTCAATACCTTTGTGAGAAAATAGAAAAATACATACCAAATCGCAGCCTTCGATCAACAAACCAAAATCTCCTTCTCATCCCCAAAGCCCGATACAAATCGAAGGGAGAACGAAGATTCGCAGTACAGGGACCTCGGCTATGGAACGCTCTACCAAACAACATCCGCTTGGAAGAAAACCATCAGGCCTTCAGGAAAAAACTCAAGACTCACCCCTCTTCTAAACGTGGCATCCCAACAAGAGCAGACAAGTGCCTTGAGGCGATTCAGTTCGCAGTTGTAGCGCCATACAAATCATTCATTCATAAAATGCCAAGATGGCACAAAACCCCCCCAAATGACCCCATTTTGGAAAGTAGACACCCCAAGCTATTTGCTGAGAGGCATGTTGAGCCCATTAAATATTTTTTTTTTTTAGTCCCAAGTGATTGAATAAAGACAAAAAAAAAAAATGTATTCAAAAAGTTGTCACTAAATGATATATTGCTCACACATGCCATGGTTATATGTGGAATTGCACCCCAAAATACATTTTTCTGCTTCTCCTGAGTACGGGGTTACCACATGTGTGGGACTTTTTGGGAGTCTAGCCGCGTACGGGGCCCCGAAACCCAAGCACCGTCTTCAGGATTTCTAAGGGTGCAAATTTTTGATTTCACTCCTCACTACCTATCACAGTTTCGAAGGCCATAAAATGCCAAAATAGCACAAAACCCCCCCAAATGGCCCTATTTTGGAAAGTAGACACCCCAAGCTATTTGCTGAGAGGCATGTTGAGTCCATGGAATTTTATATTTTGCCACAAGTTGCGGGAATATTACAAACATTTTTTTTTTTTTGCCCAAAGTTGTCACTAAATTATATATTGCCCACACATGCCATGGGCATATGTGGAATTACACCCCAAAATACATTCTGCTGCTTCTCCTGAGTACGGGGATACCACATGTGTGGGACTTTTTGGGAGCCTATCCGCATACGGGACCCCGAAAACCAAGCACCGCCTTCAGGATTTCTAAGGGCATAAATTTTTGATTTCACTCCTCACTACCTATCACTACCTATCACAGTTTTGAAGGCCATAAAATGCCAAGATGGCACAAAACCCCCCCAAATGACCCCATTTTGGAAAGTAGACAACCCAAGCTATTTGCTGAGAGGCATGTTGAGCCCATTGAATATTTTTTTTTTTGTCCCAAGTGATTGAATAAAGACAAAAAAAAAAAGAAAAATGTTTTACAAAAAGTTGTCGCTAAATGATATATTGCTCACACATGCCATGGTTATATGTGGAATTGCACCCCAAAATACATTTTCCTGCTTCTCCTGAGTACGGGAATACCACATGTGTGGGACTTTTAGGCAGCCTAGCCGTGTACGGGGCCCCGAAACCCAAGCACCGCCTTCAGGATTTCTAAGGGTGCAAATTTTTGATTTCACTCCTCACTACCTATCACAGTTTCGAAGGCCATAAAATGCCAAAATAGCACAACCCCCCCCCCCCCCAAATGACTCCATTTTGGAAAGTAGACACCCCAAGCTATTTGTTGAGAGGCATGGTGAGTATTTTACAGCTCTCATGTGTTTTTGAAAATGAAGAAAGTAAAGAAAAAATTTTTTTTTTTTTCAATTTTCAAAACTTTGTGACAAAAAGCGAGATCTGCAAAATAATCACCGTACCTCTCAGCAAATAGCTTGGGTGTCTACTTTCCAAAATGGGGTCATTTGGGGGTGGTTTGTGCCATCTGGGCATTCCATGGCCTCCGAAACTGTGATTGGCAGTGAGGAGTGAAATAAAAAAATTACACCCTTAGAAAGCCTGAAGGCAGTGCTTGGTTTTTGGGGTCCCGTACGCAGCTAGGCTCCCAAAAAATTCCACACATGTGGTATCCCCGTACTCAGGAGAAGCAACAGAATGTATTTTGGGGTGTATTTCCACATATGCCCATGACATGTGTGAGCAATATATCATTTAGTGACAACTTTTTGTAAAAAAAAAATTATTTTTTTTCTTCATTATTCAATCTCTTGGGACAAAAAAAAAAAAAATATTTAATGGGCTCAACATGGCTCTCAGCAAATAGCTTGGGGTGTCTACTTTCCAAAATGGGGTCATTTGGGGGGGGGGGGGGGGGTTTGAACTGTCCTGGCATTTTATGCACAACGTTTAGAAGCTTATGTCACACATCACCCACTCTTCTAACCACTTGAAGACAAAGCCCTTTCTGACACTTTTTGTTTACATGAAAACATATTTTTTTTTGCAAGAAAATTACGTTGAACCCCCAAACACTATATATATTGTTAAAGCAAAGGCCATACAGATTAAAATGGTGGGTGTTGCATTTTTTTTTTCCACACAGTATTTGCGCAGCGATTTTTCAAACGCATTTTTTGTGGAAAAAATACACTTTTTTTTATTTTAATGCACTAAAACACACTATATTGCTCAAATTTTTGATGAAATAAAAAATATGATCTTAGGCCGAGTACATGGATACCAAACACGACATGCTTTAAAATTGCGCACAAAAACGCAGTGGAGACAAACTACATACATTTTTAAAAGCCTTTACAGGTTACCACATTAGATTCACAGAGGAGGTCTACTGCTAAAATTACTGCCCTCGATCTGACCTTCGCGGTGATACCTCACATGCATGGTGCAATTGCTGTTTACATATGACGCCAGACCAACGCTTTTTTATTTTAGTTTTAAACTGTTCCTTCCATTTTTTTTCTTAGTTATCATTTTTATTGTTATCGCAGGGAATGTAAATATCCCCTATGATAGCAATAGGCAGTGACAGGTACTCTTTTTTTGAAAAAATATATTAGACCCTAGATCTTTCCTCTGCCCTCAAAGCATCTGACCACACCAAGATCGGTGTGATAAAACGCTTTCTCAATTTCCCAATGGCGCGGTTTATATCTGGGAGGGGGGTCATTCCCTCCCACTGCTTGTAAAAGCAGATGTCCCAATAAGGGTATAAATTGCGAATTAAGAGAGGCTGTGAAGAGTCGAGCGAAACGAGGTCCCTGGTTCTGATGGGGTCAACTAAACAAAAACCCAGTCAAACCTCTGTAAAGAAAAAAATTAAAACCATTTTTGTTATAAATTATATTATAGCTAATGAGCAGTATAAAGCATAGTGTAAAGCTTATACCCATTTTGCTTGTATATAAATATTGTTCAGAAAAACCCCCAGGTATTACCTATAACTTAATTAGTATCTTATATTAGGGCTTAAAAGTAGTCCTTACATAGGGGTTGCTGGCTAATGAATACAAGCAGTAAGACTCCATATTAGTGCTTGAACAGACAAGATTTATGTGCTATATATTGAGGCATTTAAAAGAACCTTTTGGAACATAAGGTAAATATCCATCAGAGGGATTATCAGATGGAAGAAATAGTTTTGGTATTTACGGTGGTAGTAATAATAGTAAAGACATGCATGAGGGGGTCATTCCCTCCCACTGCTTGTAAAAGCAGTCTAGAGGCTAATTACCCACTAGAATTGCTTTTACATGAAAGCCGATCACTGGCTGAAAAGAATGATACCAAGAAGATACCTAAACCTGCAGGCATCATTCTGGTATAACCAGTCAAAGTCCAGCAACATACTGGACAGATATTGTAATCTTTTTTTTTCATGCAGCCTCTTGGCTGAACGAAAAAAAAGAGATTGATTGGTGGGTATGCCCACCATTAGAATACCTCCCTTCATCCACCCACCTCTAATGGTGGGCATACATGCACCAGTTATATATGCCGAAGCAGGGGGCATCCTCCCGCAAAAAAGTTATGCCACGTACACATGGTCAGACTTTTCCACGGGCAAGCCTCCGTCGGAATTTCGACCGTATGTACGTGGCATTAGGAGCAAAACCGCTCCTACGCCCCTGCTGCCCCCATGCTTCGGCATATATGCTCTTTTTTTTAACTGTGGTGGTGAAATCACCTCCTACAGCGTTGGAGTCGCGGCTTTATGTATCGTGGGAGCAAACGCTATTGCTGTCAAGATAAATAAATCCGCGCTGCAACTGAATGGCGTACCTGCTAAGCAAATAATGGTTAACATTAAAACAAAGTAACATTACAGTATAACAGTAAGACCTTACCATACCATACCTGCAAAGCAAATACCCCCAAAAAAATAGTAAAAAATAAAACATTTTGTTAACGCAACCGGTGCCTAAAATATATATATATGCCGAAGCATGGGGCATCCTCCCGCAAAAAAGTTATGCCACGTACACATGGTCGGACTTTTCCACGGGCAAGCCTCCGTCGGAATTTCGACCGTATGTACGTGGCATTAGGAGCAAAATCGCTCCTCCGCCCCTGCTGCCCCCATGCTTCGGCATATATGCTCTTTTTTTTAACTGTGGTGGTGAAATCACCTCCTACAGCGTTGGAGTCGCGGCTTTATGTATCGTGGGAGCAAACGCTGTTGCTGTCAAGATAAATAAATCCGCGCTGCAACTGAATGGCGCACCTGAAAACAAAAAAATGGCTAACAATAAAACACAGTAAACAAAATTACATACCTGAAAAGCAAGCATGATAAAACAAAATAAAACATTGCAGAATAGAATAGAGTAAAAAAGAGCAACAATAGAGAGAATAGAGAGAGAGAGAGAGAACAATAAAACGACAACTATTTTTGTTTTTTTTTATTTTATATTTTTTTTGGGTTTTTTTTTTTCGTACTTTTTTTTTATTTTTATTTTTGACACTTTTTTTTTTTAAACTTTTAAACTTTTTTTTAAACTATAACTGTAACGGTCGGGTCTCAAAATGCGATGGCATTCTTGAGACCCTGTAACTATAATTTTAACTGTCGGGTCTCAAAATGCAATGGTATTCTTGAGACCCTGTGAAAGTGTATCCTAACAACAAAGCCTGGGGAATGCCCAGGAAAAAACCCAAGCCTACTTACCACCAGCTCGCAGAAAACCAAATTAGCCTGTCTAACAGTGCGTTAAAAACAGGGGTTTAGTCCGCACGCATTTGCAAACGCATGCGTAAGCCACAGAGCCACGTCACGGCACCCTGATATCTGTGGTCCTAACACTAAACTATGAGTGTCCCCACAGTGGAGGCACATGCATTCTAATGGATAGATGAGGGCAGGTGGACTGAAGGGGAGCCCACTCCTTCTTAAAGGTACAGGAGCACACCAAGCACCCAGCAGATTGCACAATGGCTGCAAAGGTGTTGGTGCGTTGCTGGACCAATACAAACACCAACGTGATAATGATACAAAAAACTTGCCACCACCCTCATCTATAGCCAGCTCGTGCGGACTAAACCCCTGTTTTTAACGCACTGTTAGACAGGCTAATTTGGTTTTCTGCGAGCTGGTGGTAAGTAGGCTTGGGTTTTTTCCTGGGCATTCCCCAGGCTTTGTTGAAAGTGTATCCTAGCCTGTGAAATGCTGTACCCTACGCTAATACCTTACTAGTGAGTGGTAGCGTTCAAAACATTCACCAATGCAGAGACCAGGATTGTCAGGACAGCGTGGACAATAATAACGGGTGTCACGCCTACATCCGCGCTTGGTACAGACACGACATCTTCTTTGGGGGGCTCGTTGGGTAGGGGTACTCTGGAGGGCATAAGAAAAATGCCTCTCATGCAGCCGGCTTACTGCATTTGGCAGGGGATGTTGAGGTGCAGAACCGCCTGGATACAGGAGTTCTGTGACAACCTCTTCCTGGAATTCAAGGAAGGGTAAAGTCCCGCCTGAAGCTCCGTATAGCACATGAGCGTTCAGCAAAGCCAATTGGAACAAATAAATAGACACTTTTTTGTACCAGCGTCTAGCCTTATGGGCAACTAGGTACGGCGCCAACAACTGGTCGTTGAGGTCCACCCCTCCCATATTAAGGTTATACTCGTGGACACAGAGGGGTTTCGTCACAACACCAGCCGCCGTACGAATTTGGACTGTCGTGTCTGCATGAAGGGAGGTAAGAACGAAAACATTCCTATTATCCCTCCACTTCACAGCGAGCAAATTATTACACTTGAAGCAGGCTCTCTCCCCCAGCCTAAGAGGGGAATCTACAAGCCGCTGGGGAAAGCCCCGGCGATTAGGTCACACAGTGCCACATGCTCCAATTTGCTGATCAAACAAATGACTAAACAGTGGCACGCTCGTGTAATAATTGTCCACGTACAAGTGGTACCCCTTTCCGAAAAAGGGTGACACCAAGTTCCACACTATCTTGCCAGCGCTCCCTATGTAATCTGGACAGTTCTCCGGCTCTACGTAACTATCTTTTCCCTCATAAACCGAAAAGCTCCACGTATAGCCTGTTGCCCTGTCACAGAGCTTGTAGAGCTTGACCCCGTATCTGGCACGCTTGCTGGGAAGGTACTGTCTGAAAGACAAGCGGCCAGAAAACTTAATCAAGGACTCGTCAATGCAGACAACTTGATTGGGCGTAAACAAGGCTGCAAAACGTTGGTTGAAGTGGTTTATGAGGGGCCGAATTTTGTAGAGCCGATCAAATTCAGGGTCTCCACGAGGACGACAAAGTTCATTGTCACTGAAGTGCATGAACCGCAAGATCTGTTCGTATCGTGCCCTGGACATGGAGGCAGTGAACACGGGCATTTGGTGGACTGGTGAGGTGGACCAATAAGTCCTCAGAGTCGGGAATTTATGTATGCCCATGTTGAGGGAAAGGCCCAGAAAGGACTTAAATTCGGAAACCGTAATTGGTTTCCAATCTCTGGCAAGGGAAGGCAACTGGGGATTAGCGGCGATGTATTGACCAGCTTATATATTACTTTGGTCCACAATAGATCTATAGAGATCTTCCGTGAAAAACAGCGAATAAAAATCGGATGGCTTAAAATCAGCTGTTTCCACCTGAATACCGGGTTGGCCAGTGAATGGGGGAAGTACGGGTTCTGCAGAAGTGGTGGGCACCCAATCAGGATTGGCAAATTCTGCAGGAAGGGCACTATGTGATCGACGGGCCTGCCTTTGTCTTCTTCTTGGTGGCAGCGGGACACTACTTGTGCTTGCCACCTCGCCAGCTTGAACTGCACTTATGGGACTCGCCACGTCATCACGTGTTACTGCAGTGCTGGATGTCCAGGGTGTACTAGGCCGCTGGTGCTTGCCAGTTCACCAGAAGGAATAGCGGCGCTAGTACTTCTCTGCTCCATACGAGAGACCTGCGGTTCCTGCACCTCAACAACAGCAGAAGATCGGGATCGGGTACGCCTGACCTTAGCAGGGACCTCACCTCTGTCGCCAGAGCTATCTGTCATGGAGCCGCTATCGTCTACTGGATCGTATTCTGAGCCTGATTCTGACAGATGAGTGACCTCCTCTTCACTATCTGACATACTCAGAAACAAGTAGGCCTGTTCACTAGTGTACTTGCGATTTGCCATTTTGGGCTCTAAATTTAGTAGTACACTAGTGAGATTCACGGGTAAAAAAGCTCCTAGGCTGCTGGCGACTGAATCAAAACGCTACCAAAAAAACTGTAGCGATCGCAGGGATCAGGCCTGACTCTGCGAACGCTGCAGTTATGTGTGCTTAGTGTTTTGTAAGTGACAGTGATCGATCGATACTGCACTTGGGTGGGCTGGGCGGAGGGGGAAAACGCAGGTGCTAGCAGGTATCTGGGCTGATCCCGCTAACAATGCGTTTTTTGGAACCCTAAACTGCTGGGACGCTAGTATAGATCTGATCAGATCAGATATTGATCTGTTCAGATACTGTACCACTAAGGGAGGTGTATGCTTTGCGCGTGGGTGTTTGTGGTACTGACACTAACCTGGGGCGACGCAGACCTTATTGATATCACCCGCCGGGCGATCAGGGGGTTAAACTGTTATTGGGTAATAAATGGCGGGTGCCCTGACACTATAAAAAACAAACTAACTAACCAGCGTCACCCGTAACAGTTATACGGTGATCACTGGTGAAAGGGTTAACTAGGGGCAATCAGGGGGTTAAATCCTTTATTGGGTAATATATGGGGGTACCTGACGCTATATAAAAACCTGACGGGGAACCTAAATAACTAACTGGCTAACCAGCGTCACCAGTGACACTTATACGGTGATCACTGGTGAAAGGGTTAACTCTAGGGGAAATCAAGGGTTTAAAACCTTTATTTAGGTTGTAATATGGGGGTACCTGACCTATAAACCTATTTATGAACCTATATAAAACTGGCGGTTAACCTAGAAAAAAACTGGCTACCTAGCGGCACCAGTGACACTAATGCAGCGATCAGAAAAACGATCGCTTAGTGACACTGGCAAAAGGGGGTGAAAGGGTTACCTAGGGGGCAATCAAGGGGTTAAACCTTTATTAAGGGGGGGGTGGGGGGTAGGGGGCTACCTTAGACCAAAAGGGGCCTAAAACTAACTGCCCTGACAGTTATTGCAGTCACAACCAGTGTTGGTCATCTTACTTTAAAAAAGTAATTAGTTACATTACAAATTATTTCTCCCAAAAAAGTAATTGAGTTAGTAACTCAGTTACTACATTGGAAAAGTAATTAGTTACTCAGCAAAGTAACTGACTTTTTTTTTTTTTAATATTCTTAGGGGCGGGTCTAGTATTACTGTAAGCAAGGGGCGCGTTCCCCCCTGCACGTCTATTTCCCCCCCAACACATATATCTGTTCCCCCTCTGTACCCCACTACACGTCTGCCCCCCCCCCACACATATATCTGTTCCCCCTCTGTACCCCACTACACGTCTGTCCCCCCCCCCCCCCACACATATATCTGTTCCCCCCCTGTACATCTGTCCCCCCCAAACTCACGGATCGGATCGTTGCAGAGTCACGGATCGGATCATTTTTCGGATCAGCAAATAATAATTGAATTTGCAAAAACCTTTGAAAATTCCACCACCATAAAGCCCCCACTGTAATATCCACGTCATCTCCCCAACTGTAATATTGTCTGGGTATAGCCGGGTATGGCTGGGTATAGCCGGGTATGGCTGGGTATCGCCGAGTATGGCTGGGTATCGCGGAGTATGGCTGGGTATTACCGCGTATAGCAGAGTGTGGCGGGGTATGGCCAGGTGTTGCGGGGTATGGCTGGGTGTTGCAGGGTATGGCAGGGTGATGCAGAGTATTGCGCAGTATTGGCAGGGTGTTGCAGCAGAGTATTGCGCAGTATTGGCACTGGCAGGCTGTTGCAGAGTATTGCGCAGTATTGGCAGGGTGTTGCAGATTATTGCGCAGTATTGGCAGGGGTGTTGCAGAGTATTGCGCAGTATTGGCAGGGTGTTGCAGAGTATTGCGCAGTATTGGCAGGGTGTTGCAGAGTATTGCGCAGTATTGCGCAGTATTGCGCAGGGTGTTGCAGAGTATTGCCCAGTAATGGCAGGGTGTTGCAGAGTATTGCGCAGTATTGGCAGGGTGTTGCAGAGTATTGCGCAGTATAGGCCGGGTGTTGCAGAGTATTGCGCATTATTGGCAGGGTGTTGCAGAGTATTGCGCAGTATTGGCAGGGTGTTGCAGAGTATTGCGCAGTATTGGCAGGGTGTTGCAGAGTATGCGCAGTATTAGCAGGGTGTTGCAGAGTATGGAGGGATGGCTGCTGCCATCCGATCTCTCCCCTCCACTGTACAGATCTGTACACAGAGGGGAGACCAGCGTCATCTTGACGCCGGTTTGTTTACAAAGTGATCGCTCCGTCATTTGATGGAGCAATCACATTGTAAACGGCCGACGGGTGCACCAAGATGGCCGCCGCTCCGCAGCTAGGCCGGAGCGGCGGCCATCTTGGTGCACCAGATGGCCGCCGCTCCGGAGCTAGGCCGAAGCCGCGGCCTTTCCTGAGGCCGCGGATGGCTCCGCGATCGCGGCGGGTAATTGCGGTAACGCCGCCCCAGTAATGGGAACGGCGTTACCGCGAGGGGAAGAGTAATCAGTTGGATTACTCGTTACCCTCTAAAGTAACGCAGTTTACTTTAACGTCGTTAGTGCCATCACTGGTCACAACTGACACTAAATGCAGTGATCAGTAAATAAATAATCCCTGCAATCAGTGACACTGTGACTGGGGGGGCAGGGGGTGATCTGGGGGGTGATCTGGGGGTGGAATGTGTGCCTATGTGTGACTGGTGTCAGTGTAGTGTTGGTGCACTAACCTGATGTCTTCTCCGCTCGGCGTCCCGGTCAGAAAGACCGGCACGAGGAGCGTGACATCACTTCCTCTTGCCTGTGTTTACAATACGCAGGCAAGAGGAAGCATCTGATTCGCCAGGAGCGATCGCAAGGGGGTGGCCAGAAACCACTGGCCGGCCCCTCGTCTATGATCGCTCCTGAAGCGATGCCGACCGTCCCCGCCGGACGAATGGCACGTACAGGTACGTGGTTTTGCCTGTACGTGCCATTCTGCCGACGTATATGTACATGGGGCGGTCGGCAAGTGGTTAAATTGACAAAAATAAGATGGATAGATTAACTAGGAAAGCTACAATTTCTGGGGAAATTGTGTGAAGTGTTCTTGCCTCCACCTACTGGAGTGGCTGGAGTAACTGTGAAAAGTGTTAAAAAGTATATTTTAAAAAGTATAAATAGTAGTAAAAAAGTTGAAGTTCCATCATTAGCTAAAAGAGCTGAACATATTTTTCCCCAAAAATTTTTTTTTCAAACAAACATTTTTTTTTCAAATAAAAATTTTTTTTTTCAAATAAAAATTTAGTTTTTTTCAAACAAAAATGTATTGGCTGATCATGGGGTGGTCATAATATTTTGTCTGATCATGAGGTGGTGATAATGTTTTGGCTGATCATGATTTTTAAAATATTTATTTTTTATTATTTTTTTTTTTTTCATGGGGTGGTCATAATATTTTGGCTGATTTTTCTTTTTCAAAATTGTTTTTATTATTTTTTTTTTTTTTTTTTCATGAGGTGGTCATAATGTTTTGGCTGATCATCGGCTACAGGAAATAGGTATATTTTTAAAGACATGTTGTATATTGCTAAATCCTTTTAATAATCCTTTTAATAATCTATTGTCATAGGGGTATTTACATTTTTATATGTTTTTCTATTTGGCTTTTGTCTTCTGTCCTCTTCTGTCTTCTGTCTTCTGTCCTCTTCTGTCTTCTGTCCTCTTCTATCCTCTTCTGTCCTTTTCTATCCTCTTCTGTCCTCTTCTCTCTCGTCTGTCCTTCTGTCCTCTTCTCTCTCGTCTGTCCTCGTCTGTCCTCGTCTGTCCTCTTCTGTCCTCGTCTCTCTCGTCTGTCCTCTTCTCTGTCCTCTTCTGTCCTCTTCTCTGTCCTCTTCTGTCCTCTTCTCTGTCCTCTTCTCTCTCTTCTGTCCTCGTCTCTCTCGTCTGTCCTCTTCTGTCCTCGTCTCTCTCGTCTGTCCTGTTCTGTCCTCTTCTGTCCTCTTCTCTGTCCTCTTCTCTCTCTTCTGTCCTCGTCTCTCTCGTCTGTCTTCTTCTGTCCTCTTCTCTCTCGTCTGTCCTCTTCTCTCTCGTCTGTCCTCGTCTGTCCTCGTCTGTCTCTCTCTCTCTCTCGTCTGTCTCTCTCTCTCGTCTGTCCTCTTCTCTCTCGTCTGTCTCGTCCTCCTCGTCTGTCTCGTCTGTCCTCTCGTCTGTCCTCGTCTGTCTCGTCTGTCTCGTCTCTCTCGTCTGTCCTCGTCTGTCTCTCTCGTCTCTCTCGTCTGTCCTCTTCTCTCTCGTCTGTCTCTTCTCTCTCGTCTGTCTTCTCTCTCTCTGTCCTCTGTCTCGTCTGTCCTCCTCTGTCTGTCTCGTCTGTCCTCGTCTGTCCTCGTCTGTCTCGTCTGTCTCGTCTGTCCTCGTCTGTCCTCGTCTGTCTCTTCTGTCCTCGTCTGTCCTCTTCTGTCCTCTTCTGTCCTCTGTCTGTCTCTCTTCTGTCTCTCTTCTCTCTCTTCTGTCCTCTTCTCTCTCTTCTGTCCTCTTCTCTCTCTTCTGTTCTCTTCTGTCCTCTTCTGTGAGGAATGGTGCCTTATATCAGTTGAAGGAATAGCCCTCCAAGTTCCAGATATAAGACAAGCAAAGGTTTGCCTCTGGCCTGCAGGACACAGTTTGGAGACCAATGAGGTAGAACAATAAAATATGATGGCTGGATTACTTACCAATGTGTGATGCGCTTGCTATGAAGACATTGTATGGCACACAGCACCTCCGCAGCAATATATCTGATAGAAAAAGAAGAAAAGTTTTATTAGTGATAAACATGCCCTATAGTAACCTAGGTCCCCGATTAATATTTTCTGATCCTAATGCTACAGGAAATGGGTATATTTTTAAAGACATGTTGTATATTGCTAAATCATTTTAATAATCTATTGTAATAGGGGTATTTACATTTTATATGTATTTCTATTTGGCTTCTGTCTTCTGTCCTCTTCTGTCCTCTTCTGTCCTCTTCTGTCTTCGGTCCTCTTCGGTCCTCTTCTGTCTTCGGTCCTCTTCTGTCTTCGGTCCTCTTCTGTCTTCGGTCCTCTTCTGTCTTCGGTCCTCTTCTGTCCTTTTCTGTCTTCTGTCATTTTCTGTCTTCTGTCCTTTCTGTCTTCTGTCTTTTTGTCTCTGTCTGTCTTCGGTTCTGTCTTCTGTCTTCTGTCTTTCTGTCCTTCTGTCTCTCGGTCTTCTCTGTCTTCTGTCATCTTCTGTCTTCTGTCTTTCTGTCTTTCTGTCTTCGGTCTGTCTCTTCTGGTCCTCTTCTGTCTTCGGTCCTTCTCTTCGGTCTGTCATTTTCTCTTCTGTCATTTTCTGTTTCTGTCTGTCTTCTGTCATTTTCTGTCTTCTGTCATTTTCTGTCTTCTGTCCCTTTCTTCTGTCTTCTGTCTTCTGTCCCTTTCTTCTGTCCTCTTCTGTCTTCGGTCCTCTCTTCTGTCTTCGGTCCTCTTCTGTCTCGGTCTTCTGTCCTCTTCTTCGGTCCTCTTCTGTCTCTCTGTCATTTCTGTCTCTGTCCTTTTCTGTCTTCTGTCCTCTTCTGTCCTCTTCGGTCTTCGTTCTCCTCTGTCCCTTTCGGTCCTCTTTCTCGGTCCTCTTCGGTCTCTTCTCTGTCTTCGGTCCTCTTCTGTCTTCGGTCCTCTCGGTCTTGTCCTCTTCGGTCTTCGGTCTTCGGGTCCGGTCCTCTTCTGTCTTCCTCTCTCTTCTCTTCGGGTCCTCTTCTCTCGGTCCTCTTCGGTCTTCGGTCTCTCTTCTTCGGTCCTCTTCTGTCTTCTTCGGTCCTCTGTCTCGGTCCTCGTCTCTCTTCTGTCGGTCTCTCTTCGGTCCTCTTCTGCTGTCGGTCCTCGTCGGTCCTCTTCTGCTGTCGGTCCTCTTCTCCTCTTCGGTCCTTCTCTGTCGGTCCTCTTCTGCTCGTCTCTTCTCGTCGGTCCTTCTCTCGGTCCTCGGTCCTCTTCGCTGTCGGTCCTCGGTCCCTTCTCGGTCCTCGTGTCCTCTTCTCTGTCGGTCCTCTTCTCTGTCGGTCCTCGGTCGGTCCTCTTCTCTGTCGGTCCTCGTCCTCTCTGTCGGTCCTCTTCTGCTGTCGGTCCTCGTCCTCTTCGGTCCTCTTCTGCGGTCCTCGTCGGTCCTCTTCTGCTGTCCTCTCGGTCGGTCCTGTCGGTCCTCTTCTGCTGTCGGTCCTCGTCGGTCCTCTTCTGCTGTCGGTCTCTGTCGGTCTCTCTCGGTCCTCTCTGCTGTCGGTCCTCTTCTGCTGTCGGTCCTCTGTCGGTCCTGTCGGTCCTCTTCTGCTGTCGGTCCTCGTCTGTCGGTCCTCTTCTGCTGTCGGTCCTCTTCGGTCTCTCTTCTGCTGTCGGTCTCCTCTTCTGCTGTCGGTCCTCTCTGCTGTCGGTCCTCTTCTGCTGTCGGTCCTCTTCTGCTGTCGGTCCTCTTCTGCTGTCTCTTCTCTTCTGCTGTCGGTCTCTCTTCTGCTGTCGGTCCTCTTCTGCTGTCGGTCGGTCTCTGCTCGGTCGGTCCTCTTCTGCTGTCGGTCTCTCTGCGTCGGTCCTCTTCTGCTCGGTCCTCTTCTGCTGCTCGGTCCTCTTCTGCTGACGGTCCTCTTCTGCTGTCGGTCCTCTTCTGCTGACGGTCCTCTTCTGCTGTCGGTCCTCTTCGGTCCTCTTCTGCTGTCGGTCTCTTCTCCTCTTCTGCTGTCGTCGTCCTCTTCTCTTCTGCTGTCGGTCCTCTTCTGCTGTCGGGTCCTCTTCTGCTGACGGTCCTCTTCTGTCCTCTTCGGTCGGTCCTCTCTGCTTCTGCTGTCGGTCCTCTTCTGCTGTCGGTCCTCTTCTGCTGACGGTCGTCCTCTTCTGCTGACGGTCCTCTCTTCTGCTGACGGTCGTCCTCTTCTGTCGGTCCTCTTCTGCTGACGGTCGTCCTCTTCTGCTGACGGTCCTCCTCTTCTGCTGACGGTCGTCCTCTTCTGCTGCTCGGTCGTCCTCTTCTGCTGACGGGTCCTCTTCTGCTGACTGTCGTCCTCTTCTGCTGACGGTCGTCCTCTTCTGCTGACGGTCGGTCCTCTTCTGCTGACGGTCGTCCTCTTCTGCTGACGGTCCTCTCTCTGCTGACGGTCGTCCTCTTCTGCTGACGGTCGTCCTCTTCTGCTGTCGGTCCTCTTCTGCTTCGGTCGTCCTCTCTGCTGACGGTCGTCCTCTCTGCTGACGGTCGTCCTCTTCTGCTGACGGTCGTCCTCTCTCTGCTGACGGTCGTCCTCTTCTGCTGACGGTCGTCCTCTCTGCTGACGGTCGTCCTCTTCTGCTGACGGGTCCTCTTCTGCTGACGGTCCTCCTCTTCTGCTGACGGTCCTCTTCTGCTGACGGTCCTCTTCTGCTGACGGTCGTCCTCTTCTGCTGACGGTCGTCCTCTTCTGCTCGGTCGTCCTCTTCTGCTGACGGGTCCTCTTCTGCTGACGGTCCTCTTCTCTCTCCTTCTGCTGACGGTCCGTCCTCTTCTGCTGACGGTCCTCCTCTTCTGCTGTCGGTCCTCTTCTCTCTCTGCTGACGGTCCGTCCTCTTCTGCTGACGGTCGTCGGTCCTCTTCTGCTGACGGTCGTCCTCTTCTGCTGACGGTCCTCCTCTTCTGCTGACGGTCGTCCTCTTCTGCTGTCCTCTTCTGCTGACGGTCCTCTCTTCTGCTGACGGTCGGTCCTCTTCTGCTGACGGTCGTCCTCTTCTGCTGACGGTCGTCCTCTTCTGCTGACGGTCCTCCGGTCGTCCTCTTCTGCTGACGGTCGTCCTCTTCTGCTGACGGTCGTCCTCTTCTGCTGACGGTCGTCCTCTTCTGCTGACGGTCGCTCTCTTCTGCTGACGGTCGTCCTCTTCTGCTGACGGTCGTCCTCTTCTGCTGACGGTCGTCCTGCTCTTCTGCTGACGGTCGTCCTCTTCTGCTGACGGTCTCCTCTTCTGCTGACGGTCGTCCTCTTCTGCTGACGGTCGTCCTCTTCTGCTGACGGTCGTCCTCTTCTGCTGACGGTAGGCCTCTTCTGCTGACGGTCGTCCTCTTCTGCTGACGGTCGTCCTCTTCTGCTGACGGTCGTCCTCTTCTGCTGACGGTCGTCCTCTTCTGCTGACGGTCTCTTCTGCTGACGGTCTCCTCTTCTGCTGACGGTCCTCCTCTTCTGCTGACGGTCGTCCTCTTCTGCTGACGGTCGTCCTCTTCTGCTGACGGTCCTCTTCTGCTGACGGTCGTCCTCTTCTGCTGACGCTCGTCCTCTTCTGCTGACGCTCGTCCTCTTCTGCTGACGGTCCTCTTCTGCTGACGGTCGTCCTCTTCTGCTGACGGTCCTCCTCTTCTGCTGACGGTCTCCTCTTCTGCTGACGGTCGTCCTCTTCTGCTGACGGTCGTCCTCTTCTGCTGACGGTCCTCTTCTGCTGACGGTCGTCCTCTTCTGCTGACGGTCGTCCTCTTCTGCTGACAGTCCTCCTCTTCTGCTGACGGTCGTCCTCTTCTGCTGACGGTCGTCCTCTTCTGCTGACGGTCCTGACGGTCGTCCTCTTCTGACGTCCTCTTCTGCTGACGGTCGTCCTCTTCTGCTGACGGTCGTCCTCTTCTGCTGACGGTCCTCCTCTTCTGCTGACGGTCGTCCTCTTCTGCTGACGGTCCTCCTCTTCTGTCCTCTTCTGCTGACGGTCGTCCTCTTCTGCTGACGGTCCTCCTCTTCTGCTGTCGGTCCTCTCTCTGCTGACGGTCCTCCTCTTCTGCTGACGGGTCCTCTTCTGCTGACGGTCGGTCCTCTTCTGCTGACGGGTCCTCTTCTGCTGACGGTCGTCCTCTTCTGCTGCGGTCGGTCCTCTTCTGCTGACGGTCCTCCTCTCCTCTTCTGCTGACGGTCCTCTTCTCTGACGGTCCTCCTCTTCTGCTGACGGTCCTCCTCTCCTCTTCTGCTGACGGTCGTCCTCTTCTGCTGACGGTCCTCCTCTTCTGCTGACGGTCCTCCTCTTCTGCTGACGGTCCTCCTCTTCTGCTGACGTCCTCCTCTTCTGCTGACGGTCCGTCCTCTTCTGCTGACGGTCCTCCTCTTCTGCTGACGGTCGTCCTCTTCTGCTGACGGTCGTCCTCTTCTGCTGACGGTCGTCCTCTTCTGCTGACGGTCTCCTCTTCTGCTGACGGTCCTCTTCTGCTGACGGTCGTCCTCTTCTGCTGACGGTCGTCCTCTTCTGCTGACGGTCGTCCTCTTCTGCTGACGGTCCTCCTCTTCTGCTGACGGTCACCTCCTTCTGCTGACGGTCCTCCTCTTCTGCTGACGGTCGTCCTCTTCTGCTGACGGTCGTCCTCTTCTGCTGACGGTCGTCCTCTTCTGCTGACGGTCGTCCTCTTCTGCTGACGGTCTCCTCTTCTGCTGACGGTCCTCTTCTGCTGACGGTCCTCCTCTTCTGCTGACGGTCGTCCTCTTCTGCTGACGGTCGTCCTCTTCTGCTGACGGTCGTCTCCTCTTCTGCTGACGGTCGGCCTCTTCTGCTGACGGTCGTCCTCTTCTGCTGACGGTCGTCCTCTTCTGCTGACGGTCGGTCCTCTTCTGCTGACGGTCCTCCTCTTCTGCTGACGGTCGTCCTCTTCTGCTGACGGTCTCCTCTTCTGCTGACGGTCCTCCTCTTCTGCTGTCGGTCCTCCTCTTCTGCTGACGGTCCTCTTCTGCTGACGGTCCTCCTCTTCTGCTGACGGTCGTCCTCTTCTGCTGACGGTCCTCCTCTTCTGCTGACGGTCGGTCCTCTTCTGCTGACGGTCCTCCTCTTCTGCTGACGGTCGTCCTCTTCTGCTGTCGGTCCTCCTCTTCTGCTGACGGTCGTCCTCTTCTGCTGACGGTCGTCCTCTTCTGCTGACGGTCCTCGTCCTCTTCTGCTGACGGTCCTCCTCTTCTGCTGACGGTCCTCTTCTGCTGACGGTCCTCTTCTGCTGACGGTCGTCCTCTTCTGCTGACGGTCGTCCTCTTCTGCTGACGGTCGTCCTCTTCTGCTGTCGGTCCTCTTCTGCTGACGGTCCTCCTCTTCTGCTGACGGTCTCCTCTTCTGCTGACGGTCCTCTTCTGCTGTCGGTCCTCTTCTGCTGACGGCCGTCCTCTTCTGCTGACGGGCTCCCTCTTCTGCTGACGGTCCTCCTCTTCTTCTGCTGACGGTCCTCCTCTTCTGCTGACGGTCCTCTTCTTCTGCGGTCGGTCCTCCTCTTCTGCTGACGGTCGTCCTCTTCTGCTGACGGTCCTCCTCTTCTGCTGACGGTCGTCCTCTTCTGCTGACGGTCTCCTCTTCTGCTGACGGTCGTCCTCTTCTGCTGACGGGTCCTCCTCTTCTGCTGACGGTCGTCCTCTTCTGCTGACGGTCGTCCTCTTCTGCTGACGGTCGTCCTCTTCTGCTGACGGTCGTCCTCTTCTGCTGACGGTCCTCCTCTTCTGCTGACGGTCCTCCTCTTCTGCTGACTGTCCTCCTCTTCTGCTGACGGTCTCCTCTTCTGCTGACGGTCGTCCTCTTCTGCTGACGGTCGTCCTCTTCTGCTGACGGTCGTCCTCTTCTGCTGACGGTCGTCCTCTTCTGCTGACGGTCGTCCTCTTCTGCTGACGGTCCTCCTCTTCTGCTGACGGTCCTCCTCTTCTGCTGACGGTCCTCCTCTTCTGCTGACGGTCCTCCTCTTCTGCTGACGGTCCTCTTCTGCTGACGGTCCTCCTCTTCTGCTGACGGTCGTCCTCTTCTGCTGACGGTCCTCCTCTTCTGCTGACGGTCTCCTCTTCTGCTGACGGTCCTCCTCTTCTGCTGACGGTCCTCCTCTTCTGCAGACGGTCCTCCTCTTCTGCTGACGGTCCTCCTCTTCTGCTGACGGTCGTCCTCTTCTGCTGACGGTCGTCCTCTTCTGCTGACGGTGCTGACGGTCCTCTTCTGCTGACGGTCTCCTCTTCTGCTGACGGTCGTCCTCTTCTGCTGACGGTCTTCCTCTTCGGCTGACGGTCCTCCTCTTCTGCTGACGGTCGTCCTCTTCTGCTGACGGTCCTCCTCTTCTGCTGACGGTCCTCCTCTTCTGCTGACGGTCCTCCTCTTCTGCTGACGGTCCTCCTCTTCTGCTGACGGTCCTCTTCTGCTGACGGTCGTCCTCTTCTGCTGACGTTCTTCCTCTTCTGCTGACTGTCGTCCTCTTCTGCTGACGGTCGTCCTCTTCTGCTGACGGTCGTCCTCTTCTGCTGACGGTCCTCCTCTTCTGCTGACGGTCCTCCTCTTCTGCTGACGGTCGTCCTCTTCTGCTGACGGTCGTCCTCTTCTGCTGACGGTCGTCCTCTTCTGCTGACGGTCCTCTTCTGCTGACGGTCTCCTCTTCTGCTGACGGTCGTCCTCTTCTGCTGACGGTCCTCCTCTTCTGCTGACGGTCCTCCTCTTCTGCTGACGGTCCTTCTCCTCTTCTGCTGACGGTCCTCCTCTTCTGCTGACGGTCCTCCTCTTCTGCTGTCGGTCCTCCTCTTCTGCTGACGGTCGTCTCCTCTTCTGCTGACGGTCCTCCTCTTCTGCTGACGGTCGTCCTCTTCTGCTGACGGTCCTCCTCTTCTGCTGACGGTCGTCCTCTTCTGCTGACGGTCGTCCTCTTCTGCTGACGGTCGTCCTCTTCTGCTGACGGTCGTCCTCTTCTGCTGACGGTCCTCCTCTCTGCTGACGGTCCTCCTCTTCTGCTGACGGTCGTCCTCTTCTGCTGACGGTCGTCCTCTTCTGCTGACGGTCTCCTCTTCTGCTGACGGTCGTCCTCTTCTGCTGACGGTCCTCCTCTTCTGCTGACGGTCGGTCCTCCTCTTCTGCTGACGGTCCTCCTCTTCTGCTGACGGTCCTCCTCTTCTCCTCTTCTGCTGACGGTCTCCTCTTCTGCTGACGGTCCTCCTCTTCTGCTGACGGTCTCCTCTTCTGCTGACGGTCCTCCTCTTCTGCTGACGGTCCTCCTCTTCTGCTGACGGTCCTCCTCTTCTGCTGACGGTCCTCCTCTTCTGCTGACGGTCGTCCTCTTCTGCTGACGGTCGTCCTCTTCTGCTGACGGTCGTCCTCTTCTGCTGACGGTCGTCCTCTTCTGCTGACGGTCGTCCTCTTCTGCTGACGGGTCCTCCTCTTCTGCTGACGGTCGTCCTCTTCTGCTGACGGTCCTCCTCTTCTGCTGACGGACCTCCTCTTCTGCTGACGGTCGTCCTCTTCTGCTGACGGTCGTCCTCTTCTGCTGACGGTCGTCCTCTTCTGCTGACGGTCGTCCTCTTCTGCTGACGGTCCTCCTCTTCTGCTGACGGTCGTCCTCTTCTGCTGACGGTCCTCCTCTTCTGCTGACGGTCCTCCTCTTCTGCTGACGGTCCTCTTCTGCTGACGGTCTCCTCTTCTGCTGACGGTCCTCCGTCTTCTGCTGACGGTCGTCCTCTTCTGCTGACGGTCGTCCTCTTCTGCTGACGGTCCTCCTCTTCTGCTGACGGTCTCCTCTTCTGCTGACGGTCTCCTCTTCTGCTGACGGTCTCCTCTTCTGCTGACGGTCTCCTCTTCTGCTGACGGTCCTCCTCGTCCTCTTCTGCTGACGGTCCTCCTCTTCTGCTGACGGTCCTCCTCTTCTGCTGACGGTCCTCCTCTCTGCTGACGGTCCTCCTCTTCTGCTGACGGTCCTCCTCTTCTGCTGACGGTCGGTCCTCTTCTGCTGACGGTCGTCCTCTTCTGCAGACGGTCGTCCTCTTCTGCTGACGGTCGTCCTCTTCTGCTGACGGTCCTTCTGCTGACGGTCCTCCTCTTCTGCTGACGGTCCTCTTCTTCGGTCGTCCTCTTCTGCTGACGGTCTCCTCTTCTCTTCTGCTGACGGTCCGCCTCTTCTGCTGACGGTCTCCTCTTCTGCTGACGGTCCTCCTCTTCTGCTGACGGGCCTCCTCTTCTGCTGACGGTCCTCCTCTTCTGCTGACGGTCGTCCTCTTCTGCTGACGGTCCTCCTCTTCTGCTGACGGTCCTCTTCTGCTGTCCTCTTCTGCTGACTGTCGTCCTCTTCTGCTGACGGTCGTCCTCTTCTGCTGACGGTCCTCCTTCTGCTGACGGTCCTCCTCTTCTGCTGACGGTCGTCCTCTTCTGCTGACGGTCGTCCTCTTCTGCTGACGGTCGTCCTCTTCTGCTGACGGTCCTCCTCTTCTGCTGACGGTCCTCCTCTTCTGCTGACGGTCTCCTCTTCTGCTGACGGTCCTCCTCTTCTGCTGACGGTCGTCCTCTTCTGCTGACGGTCGTCCTCTTCTGCTGACGGTCGTCCTCTTCTGCTGACGGTCGTCCTCTTCTGCTGACGGTCCGTCCTCCTCTTCTGCTGACGGTCCTCCTCTTCTGCTGACGGTCCTCCTCTTCTGCTGACGGTCGTCCTCTTCTGCGGACGGTCCTTCTCTTCTGCTGACGGTCCTCTTCTGCTGACGGTCGTCCTCTTCTGCTGACGGTCCTCCTCTTCTGCTGACGGTCGTCCTCTTCTGCTGACGGTCGTCCTCTTCTGCTGACGGTCGTCCTCTTCTGCTGACGGTCGTCCTCTTCTGCTGACGGTCGTCCTCTTCTGCTGACGGTCTCCTCTTCTGCTGACGGTCCTCCTCTTCTGCTGACGGTCCTCTGCGGACGGTCCTCCTCTGCTGACGGTCCTCCTCTTCTGCTGACGGTCTCCTCTTCTGCTGACGGTCCTCTTCTGCTGACGGTCCTCCTCTTCGGCTGACGCTCCTCTTCTGCTGACGGTCGTCCTCTTCTGCTGACGGGTCCTCCTCTTCTGCTGACGGTCCTCTTCTGCTGACGGTCCTCGTCTGCTGACGGTCCTCTTCGGTCGTCCTCTTCTGCTGACGGTCCTCCTCTGCTGCTGACGGTCCTCCTCTTCTGCTGACGGTCCTCCTCTTCTGCTGACGGCTCTTCTGCTGACGGTCCGCCTCTTCTGCTGACGGTCCTCCTCTTCTGCTGACGGTCGTCCTCTTCTGCTGACGGTCGTCCTCTTCTGCTGACGGTCCTCCTCGTCTGCTGACGGTCCTCCTCGTCGGCTGACGGTCGTCCTCTTCTGCTGACGGTCCTCCTCTTCTGCTGACGGTCGTCCTCTTCTGCTGACGGTCCTCCTCTTCTGCTGACGGTCGGTCCTCTTCTGCTGACGGTCCTCTTCTGCTGACGGTCCTCCTCTTCTGCTGACGGTCGTCCTCTTCTGCTGACGGTCGTCCTCTTCTGCTGACGGTCCTCCTCTTCTGCTGACGGTCCTCTTCTGCTGACGGTCCTCTTCTGCTGACGGTCCTCCTCTTCTTCTGACGGTCCTCCTCTTCTGCTGACGGTCTCCTCTTCTGCTGACGGTCCTCCTCTTCTGCTGACGGTCCTCCTCTTCTGCTGACGGTCCTCCTCTTCTGCTGACGGTCCTCCTCTTCTGCTGACGGTCCTCCTCTTCTGCTGACGGTCTCCTCTTCTGCTGACGGTCTCCTCTTCTGCTGACGGTCTCCTCTTCTGCTGACGGTCCTCCTCTTCTGCTGACGGTCCTCCTCTTCTGCTGACGGTCCTCCTCTTCTGCTGACGGTCGTCCTCTTCTGCTGACGGTCCTCTTCTGCTGACGGTCCTCTTCTGCTGACGGTCGTCCTCTTCTGCTGACGGTCGTCCTCTTCTGCTGACGGTCCTCTCTTCTGCTGACGGTCCTCCTCTTCTGCTGACGGTCCCCTCTTCTGCTGACGTCCTCTTCTGCTGACGGTCCTCCTCTCTGCTGCTGACGGTCCTCTTCTGCTGACGGTCCTCCTCTTCTGCTGACGGTCCTCCTCTTCTGCTGACGGTCCTCCTCTTCTGCTGACGGTCCTCCTCTTCTGCTGACGGTCCTCCTCTTCTGCTGACGGTCCTCCTCTTCTGCTGACGGTCCTCTTCTGCTGTCGGTCGTCCTCTTCTGCTGACGGTCCTCTTCTGCTGACGGTCGTCCTCTTCTGCTGACGGTCGTCCTCTTCTGCTGACGGTCGTCCTCTTCTGCTGACGGTCGTCCTCTTCTGCTGACGGTCGTCCTCTTCTGCTGACGGTCGTCCTCTTCTGCTGACGGTCCTCCTCTTCTGCTGACGGTCCTCCTCTTCTGCTGACGGTCCTCCTCTTCTGCTGACGGTCCTCTTCTGCTGACGGTCCTCCTCTTCTGCTGACGGTCCTCCTCTTCTGCTGACGGTCTCCTCTTCTGCTGACGGTCCTCCTCTTCTGCTGACGGTCTCCTCTTCTGCTGACGGTCCTCTTCGGTCCTCTTCTGCTGACGGTCTCCTCTTCTGCTGACGGTCCTCCTCTTCTGCTGACGGTCGTACTCTTCTGCTGACGGTCGTCCTCTTCTGCTGACGGTCGTCCTCTTCTGCTGACGGTCGTCCTCTTCTGCTGACGGTCCTCCTCTTCTGCTGACGGTCGTCCTCTTCTGCTGACGGTCCTCCTCTTCTGCTGACGGTCCTCCTCTTCTGCTGACGGTCGTCCTCTTCTGCTGACGGTCGTCCTCTTCTGCTGACGGTCCTCCTCTTCTGCTGACGGTCCTCCTCTTCTGCTGACGGTCCTCCTCTTCTGCTGACGGTCTTCTCCTCTTCTGCTGACGGTCTTCTGCTGACGGTCTCCTCTTCTGCTGACGGTCTCCTCTTCTGCTGACGGTCCTCCTCTTCTGCTGACGGTCCTCCTCTTCTGCTGACGGTCCTCTCTCTGCTCGGTCTCCTCTTCTGCTGACGGTCCTCTTCCTCCTTCTGCTGACGGTCCTCTGACGGTCCTCTTCTGCTGACGGTCTCTCTGCTGACTCTTCTGCTGACGGTCCTCCTCTTCTGCTGACGGTCGGTCGGTCCTCTTCTGCTGACGGTCCTCCTCTTCTGCTGACGGGTCCTCCTCTTCTGCGGACGGTCGTCCTCTTCTGCTGACGGTCCTCCTCTTCTGCTGACGGTCCTCCTCTTCTGCTGACGGTCCTCCTCTTCTGCTGACGGTCCTCCTCTTCTGCTGACGGTCCTCCTCTTCTGCTGACGGTCTGACGGTCCTCTTCTGCTGACGGGTCCTCTTCTGCTGACGGTCTCCTCTTCTGCTGACGGTCCTCCTCTTCGGCTGACGGTCCTCTTCTGCTGACGGTCCTCCTCTTCTGCTGACGGTCCTCCTCTTCTGCTGACGGTCGTCCTCTTCTGCTGACGGTCCGTCTCTTCTGCTGACGGTCCTCCTCTTCTGCTGACGGTCGTCCTCTTCTGCTGACGGTCCTCCTCTTCTGCTGACGGTCCTCCTCTGCTGCTGACGGTCCTCCTCTTCTGCTGACGGTCGTCCTCTTCTGCTGACGGTCCTCCTCTTCTGCTGACGGTCCTCCTCTTCTGCTGACGGTCCTCCTCTTCTGCTGACGGTCGTCCTCTTCTGCTGACGGTCCTCTTCTGCTGACGGTCGTCCTCTTCTGCTGACGGTCCTCCTCTTCTGCTGACGGTCCCTCCTCTTCTGCTGACGGTCCTCCTCTTCTGCTGACGGTCCTCCTCTTCTGCTGACGGTCCTCCTCTGCTGACGGTCCTCCTCTTCTGCTGACGGTCCTCCTCTTCTGCTGACGGTCGTCCTCTTCTGCTGACGGTCGTCCTCTTCTGCTGTCGGTCCTCTTCTGCTTCTGCTGACGGTCCTCTTCTGCTGACGGTCGTCCTCTTCTGCTGACGGTCCTCCTCTTCTGCTGACGGTCTCCTCTTCTGCTGACGGTCCTCCTCTTCTGCTGACGGTCGTCCTCTTCTGCTGACGGTCCTCCTCTTCTGCTGACGGTCGTCCTCTTCTGCTGACGGTCCTCCTCTTCTGCTGACGGTCGTCCTCTTCTGCTGACGGTCTCCTCTTCTGCTGACGGTCCTCCTCTTCTGCTGACGGTCGTCCTCTTCTGCTGACGGTCCTCCCTCCTCTTCTGCTGACGGTCCTCCTCTTCTGCTGACGGTCCTCCTCTTCTGCTGACGGTCCTCCTGCTGACGGTCCTCCTCTTCTGCTCACGGTCGTCCTCTTCTGCTGACGGTCCTCCTCTTCTGCTGACGGTCGTCCTCTTCTGCTGACGGTCCTCCTCTTCTGCTGACGGTCGTCCTCTTCTGCTGACGGTCCTCCTCTTCTGCTGACGGTCCTCCTCTTCTGCTGACGGTCCTCTTCTGCTGACGGTCTCCTCTTCTGCTGACGGTCCTCCTTCTGCTGACGGTCCTCCTCTTCTGCTGACGGTCTCCTCTTCTGCTGACGGTCCTCTTCTGCTGACGGTCGTCCTCTTCTGCTGACGGTCCTCCTCTTCTGCTGACGGTCCTCCTCTTCTGCTGACGGTCGTCCTCTTCTGCTGACGGTCCTCTTCTGCTGACGGTCCTCCTCTTCTGCTGACGGTCCTCCTCTTCTGCTGACGGTCCTCCTCTTCTGCTGACGGTCCTCCTCTTCTGCTGACGGGTCCTCCTCTTCTGCTGACGGTCCCCCTCTTCTGCTGTCCGTCCTCGTCTGCTGACGGTCCTCCTCTTCTGCTGACGGTCTCCTCTTCTGCTGACGGTCCGCCTCTTCTGCTGACGGTCCTCTTCGGTCGTCCTCTTCTGCTGACGGTCCTCCTCTTCTGCTGACGGTCCTCCTCTTCTGCTGACGGTCGTCCTCTTCTGCTGACGGTCCTCCTCTTCTGCTGACGGTCGGTCCTCCTCTTCGGTCTTCTGCTGACGGTCTCCTCTTCTGCTGACGGTCCGGTCTTCTGCTGACGGTCCTCCTCTTCTGCTGACGTCGTCTCTCTCCTCCTCTGCTGACGGTCCTCCTCTTCTGCTGACGGTCCTCCTCTTCTGCTGTCTCGGTCCTCTTCTGCTGACGGTCCTCCTCTTCTGCTGACGGTCCTCCTCCTCTTCTGCTGACGGTCCTCCTCTTCTGCTGACGGTCTCCTCTTCTGCTGACGGTCCTCCTCTTCTGCTGACGGTCCTCCTCTTCTGCTGACGGTCCTCTTCTCTGCTGCTGACGGTCCTCGGTCCTCTTCTGCTGACGGGTCCTCTTCTGCTGACGGTCCTCCTCTTCTGCTGACGGTCCTCCTCTTCTGCTGACGGTCGGTCGGTCCTCCTCTTCTGCTGCTGACGGTCCTCTCTTCTCTGACGGTCCTCCTCTTCTGCTGACGGTCCTCCTCTTCTGCTGACGGTCCTCCTCTGCTGCTGACGGTCCTCCTCTTCTGCTGACGGTCGTCCTCTTCTGCTGACGGTCCTCCTCTTCTGCTGACGGTCTCCTCTTCTGCTGACGGTCCTCCTCTTCTGCTGACGGTCCTCCTCTTCTGCTGACGGTCCTCCTCTTCTGCTGACGGTCCTCTTCTGCTGACGGTCCTCCTTCTGCTGACGGTCCTCCCTCTTCTGCTGACGGTCCTCTCTTCTGCTGACGGTCCTCCTCTTCTGCTGACGGTCCTCCTCTTCTGCTGACGGTCGTCCTCTTCTGCTGACGGTCCTCCTCTGCTGACGGTCCTCCTCTGCTGACGGTCCTCTTCTGCTGACGGTCGTCCTCTTCTGCTGACGGTCCTCCTCTTCTGCTGACGGTCGTCCTCTTCTGCTGACGGTCGTCCTCTTCTGCTGACGGTCTTCTTCTGCTGACGGTCGTCCTCTTCTGCTGACGGTCCTCCTCTTCTGCTGACGGTCCTCCTCTTCTGCTGACGGTCCTCCTCTTCTGCTGACGGTCCTCCTCTTCTGCTGACGGTCCTCGGTCGTCCTCTTCTGCTGACGGTCCTCCTCTTCTGCTGACGGTCCTCCTCTTCTGCTGACGGTCCTCCTCTTCTGCTGACGGTCGGTCCTCTTCTGCTGACGGTCTCTCTTCTGCTGACGGTCCTCCTCTTCTGCTGACGGTCCTCCTCTTCTGCTGACGGGTCCTCTTCTGCTGACGGTCCTCTTCTGCTGACGGTCGTCCTCTTCTGCTGACGGTCGTCCTCTTCTGCTGACGGTCCTCCTCTTCTGCTGACGGGTCTCCTCTTCTGCTGACGGTCCTCCTCTTCTGCTCGGTCCTCTTCTGCTGACGGTCCTCCTCTTCTGCTGACGGTCCTCCTCTTCTGCTGACGGGTGACGGTCCTCCTCTTCTGACGGTCGTCCTCTTCTGCTGACGGTCCGGTCCTCTTCTGCTGACGGTCTCCTCTTCTGCTGACGGTCCTCCTCTTCTGCTGACTGTCCTCCTCTTCTGCTGACGGTCCTCCTCTTCTGCTGACGGTCCTCCTCTTCTGCTGACGGTCCTCCTCTTCTGCTGTCGGTCCTCCTCTTCTGCTGACGGTCGTCCTCTTCTGCTGACGGTCGGTCCTCTTCTGCTGACGGTCGTCCTCTTCTGCTGACGGTCCTCCTCTTCTGCTGACGGTCGTCCTCTTCTGCTGACGGTCGTCCTCTTCTGCTGACGGTCTCCTCTTCTGCTGACGGTCGTCCTCTGCTGCTGACGGTCCTCCTCTTCTGCCTCTTCTGCTGACGGTCCTCCTCTTCTGCTGACGGTCCTCTTCTGCTGACGGTCCTCCTCTTCTGCTGACGGTCGTCCCTTCTGCTGACGGTCGTCCTCTTCTGCTGACGGTCCTCCTCTTCTGCTGACGGTCTCCTCTTCTGCTGACGGTCCTCCTCTTCTGCTGACGGTCCTCTTCTGCTGACGGTCCTGACGGTCCTCTCTTCTGCTGACGGGTCCGGTCTCCTCTGCTCGGTGACGGTCCTCTTCTGCTGACGGTCCGGTCTCTTCTGCTGACGGTCTGACTCCTCTTCTGCTGACGGTCCTCTCCTCTTCTGCTGACGGTCCTCCTCTTCTGCTGACGGTCGGTCTCCTCTTCTGCTGACGGTCGTCCTCTTCTGCTGACGGTCTCCTCTTCTGCTGACGGTCGGTCCTCCTCTTCTGCTGACGGTCCGTCCTCTTCTGCTGACTCTTCTGTCGGTCTTCTGCTGACGGTCCTCCTCTTCTGCTGACGGGTCCTCTTCTGCTGACGGTCCTCTCTTCTGCTGACGGTCCTCCTCTTCTGCTGACGGTCCTCTCTCTTCTGCTGACGGTCCTCCTCTTCTGCTGACGGTCGTCCTCTTCTGCTGACGGTCCTCCTCTTCTGCTGACGGTCCTCTGCTGACTCTTCTGCTGACGGTCCTCCTCTTCTGCTGACGGTCCTCCTCTTCTGCTGACGGTCCTCCTCTTCTGCTGACGGTCCTCTTCTTCTGCGGTCGGTCCTCCTCTTCTGCTGACGGTCCTCTTCTGCTGACGGTCGGTCCTCCTCTTCTGCTGACGGTCCTCCTCTTCTGCTGACGGTCCTCTTCTGCTGACGGTCCTCCTCTTCTGCTGACGGTCGGTCTCTCTTCTGCTGACGGTCTCCTCTTCTGCTGACGTCCTCTTCTGCTGACGGTCCTCCTCTTCTGCTGACGGTCCTCTCTTCTGCTGACGGTCCTCCTCTTCTGCTGACGGTCGTCCTCTTCTGCTGACGGTCCTCCTCTTCTGCTGACGGGTCCTCCTCTTCTGCTGACGGTCCTCTTCGGCTGACGGTCGTCCTCTTCTGCTGACGGTCCTCCTCTTCTGCTGACGGTCCTCCTCTTCTGCTGACTGTCCTCCTCTTCTGCTGACGGTCCTCCTCTTCTGCTGACGGTCCTCCTCTCTGCTGACGGTCCTCCTCTTCTGCTGACGGTCTCTCCTCTTCTGCTGACGGTCCTCTCTTCTGCTGACGGTCCTCCTCTTCTGCTGACGGTCCTCCTCTTCTTCTGACGGTCCTCTTCGGTCGGTCCTCCTCTTCTGCTGACGGTCCTCCTCTTCTTCTGACGGTCCTCCTCTTCTGCTGACGGTCCTCCTCTTCTGCTGACGGTCCTCCTCTTCTGCTGACGGTCCTCCTCTTCTGCTGACGGTCCTCCTCTTCTGCTGACGGTCCTCCTCTTCTGCTGACGGTCCTCCTCTTCTGCTGGACGTCCTCTTCTGCTGACGGTCCTCCTCTTCTGCTGACGGTCCTCCTCTTCTGCTGACGGTCGGTCCTCTTCTGCTGACGGTCCTCCTCTTCTGCTGACGGTCCTCCTCTTCTGCTGACGGTCCTCCTCTTCTGCTGACGGTCGTCCTCTTCTGCTGACGGTCCTCCTCTTCTGCTGACGGTCCTCCTCTTCTGCTGACGGTCGTCCTCTTCTGCTGACGGTCGTCCTCTTCTGCTGACGGTCGTCCTCTTCTGCTGACGGTCCTCCTCTTCTGCTGACGGTCGTCCTCTTCTGCTGACGGTCGTCCTCTTCTGCTGACGGTCGTCCTCTTCTGCTGACGGTCCTCCTCTTCTGCTGACGGTCGTCCTCTTCTGCTGACGGTCCTCCTCTTCTGCTGACGGTCCTCTTCGGTCGTCCTCTTCTGCTGACGGTCCTCTTCGGTCGTCCTCTTCTGCTGACGGTCCTCCTCTTCTGCTGACGGTCGTCCTCTTCTGCTGACGGTCGTCCTCTTCTGCTGACGGTCCTCCTCTTCTGCTGACGGTCGTCCTCTTCTGCTGACGTCCTCTTCTGCTCTTCTGCTGACGGTCCTCTTCTGCTGACGGTCCGTCCTCTTCTGCTGACGGTCCTCTTCTGCTGACGGTCCTCCTCTTCTGCTGACGGTCCTCCTCTTCTGCTGACGGTCCTCTTCTGCTGACGGTCCTCCTCTTCTGCTGACGGTCTTCCTCTTCTGCTGACGGTCGTCCTCTTCTGCTGACGTCTGCTGACGGTCCTCTTCTGCTGACGGTCGTCCTCTTCTGCTGACGGTCGTCCTCTTCTGCTGACGGTCGTCCTCTGCTGACGGTCGTCCTCTTCTGCTGACGGTCGTCCGCTTCGGTCGTCCTCTTCTGCTGTCGGTCCTCTTCTGCCCTCTTCTGCTGTCGGTCCTCTTCGGTCGTCCTCTTCTGCTGACGGTCGTCCTCTTCTGCTGACGGTCGTCCTCTTCTGCTGACGGTCGTCCTCTTCTGCTGACGGTCCTCTTCGGTCGTCCTCTTCTGCTGACGGTCGTCCTCTTCGGTCGTCCTCTTCTTCTGACGGTCGTCCTCTTCGGTCGTCCTCTTCTGCTGACGGTCGTCCTCTTCTGCTGTCGGTCGTCCTCTTCGGTCGTCCTCTCTGCTGACGGTCGTCCTCTTCGGTCGTCCTCTTCTGCTGACGGTCGTCCTCTTCGGTCGTCCTCTTCTGCTGACGGTCGTCCTCTTCTGCTGACGGTCGTCCTCTTCTGCTGCAAAATAAAAAAAGACATTTAGGTGTCCATTTATGAAACAGTGAAATCCTATTCACTGCTTCATTCTCCGGCATTCACAGAGGAGATTTTTCTCTTCTGTGTGCCAGTTTATGAAGCGGAGTAGATCTTGGAGGAGTGAAGAGATCTACAAATGCTTCTAACACTGGAGAACGGCCCCTGATACTGGAATCTCGTGAGACTTTACGAGATTACAGCACCAGAAATTCACAGAAACACAGATGTCAGTTTATTAAGCAGTGATAGATTATCACCGCTCAATACACGGACAGACGGTGTGATTTAATGTTAATAAAATAAAGAGTCCCCCTACATAATATATACATGTATACACACACACATTATATATACATGTGTGTATATATACACACACATATATATATATATATATATATATATATATATATATATATATATATATATATATATATATATATATATACTCTAACTATATATATAAAATAGGGGGACATGGTTACAGTGTTGGGGGGGTCTGAACGAGGCACAAGGAAGTTAATTATCTTCCTCTTTCCTCCTCAGATCCCCCCACATTCCCTCTTCACTCCCCGATTCTCCACCTCTGAGCTGGTGAATCAGGGACTGTGAATTCTGACACAGATCGCCAGTGAAGCACTCAGATCGCAGCTTCATAAACTGGTCGTCACAGTGCACCTGTGTCTATAGATAAACTTTAACCAGTTGACTATGAGACGTAATCCCTATTCATTCCTATGTGTCAGTGCTGTGATAGTCTGATAACTACTCCATCATACAGCACTACACACAAATACATTTTATATCCTTTTTGGATACACAGTGATGGTGTGGAATATAAGCCACTGGTCACCAATAGGGGGGATATATAATCTATTGTTTACCAATAAGAAGATACAATGCAATTCTTCTAAATATAATGGATCATAAATGTACCTTTTGATGATTAATTGAGGAACAGATTACATTTTTTTAATGATACGGTTCATTCTCCAAAAAAATCTAATTTCTCCTGGAGCTCAATAGAAACCAACCTTCAGGCTTGCCTTCAATCCGTAGACTGACTGGCTAACTCAGGTGCAGCTGAACTGTAGTGTCATTGGCCATGTGACCTGCACTGTGAGGTCATCAGTTATGTTGCTAGGCAACTGCAACTGCCACAACATTTCTCCTGCATCAGTTTGAAATTTCTAGGAAGATCTGTGATTGGTTGATCGGTTGCTATGGCTCCAGCGCTCGGCTCTGCCAAATCTATACAATGCATACAATTCCTAACAGATCAGAGATAAAATGTTTCCATGTCTGCTACCAGCCTGCTGCTTTTACATAAACAATCGAATACAGATATCATTCTTTTCTAGGTAAGTAACAGCTTCTTGCGGTGATATTGTCAGCAAAATAATTATTATTTAAATTGACAAAAATAAGATAGATAGATTAACTAGGAAAGCTACAATTTCTGTTGAAATTGTGTGAAGTGTTCTTGCCTCCACCTACTGGAGTGGCTGGAGTAACTGTGAAAAGTGTTAAAAAGCATATTTGAAAAAGTATAAATAGTAGTAAAAAGTTGAAGTTCCATCATTAGCTGAAAGAGCTGAACATATTTTTCCCCAAATTTTTTTTTTTTTCAAACAAACTTTTTTTTTTTCAAATTTTTTTTTCAAACAAAAATTTAGTTTTTTTCAAAAATAATTTTTTTTTATACAATTTTTTATTTTTTTTTTTTTTTTTTTTTTTTCAGAGAAAATTGAGTACTGTCCGTGATACTTTTTTATTTGCACTAACATCATTTTTCATGGACGAGCTTTCGGGGTGTGTCCCCCTTCTTCAAGGTCTTAGGTCTATGAAAAATGATATGTTAGTGCAAATAAAAAAAAGTGTCACAGATAGTACTCAATTTTCTCTGTCACAATTGCACTAATACAGCTACAATTACTTCAAGTATTTTTTTTCAAAAATTATTTTTATTATTTTTTTTTTTTCATGTGGTGGTCATAATGTTTTGGCTGATCATGGGCTGGTCATAATGTTTTGGCTGATGATGATTTTTCTTTTTCAAAATATTTATTTTTTTATTATTATTTTTTTTTTTCATGGGGTGGTGATAATGTTTTGGCTGATCATGGGGTGGTGATAATGTTTTGGCTGAACATTTCTTTTCAAAAATATTTTTTTTTTAATTTTTTTTTCATGGGGTGGTCATAATGTTTTGGCTGATTTTTCTTATTCTATTTTTTTTTTATTATT
>CM053032.1:247329829-247425955 GCA_028564925.1 Lithobates sylvaticus
GAACTTCTACCTCCAGTGACAGAGATGAGCCATCCACCGGGCTGGACCGGGACACGGAGAGCTCCGTGCAGGTCCAGCTATCACAGGGAGGAGATCCTCTCCCTATGATAGCCAAAGTGAGACTGATTGTGAGCCAATAGGATGTGATGGAGGCGGAGCATCTCATTCTATGGCAAATCTCATTCTATGGCACTGCACCGGTGTTGTATCATTATCCGTCCCCCATCACCAAGTGTCCGAGGTGTACTGCGCATGTGTTGTGAGGTGATAGGAGGCCAGCCCTCACCTCACACCTCTGACTGAACTGCCGCCATTTCCCGCCCTAGCGGCGTGACGTCATCACTGCCCGGCCATGGACGGGTTCCCCGGTCCTCCTCACCCCACAGAGGGTCTTGCGGGTCCCTCACACACCACACCGGGTGTCTCCACCCGCCCGTCCCCCTTAAGCATCGCGCAGCCCGTAGGGAGCGTATTCCGCTCTCCATACAATAGGCCCGGGTTTTCGGGAACGCCACGCCCGATTGCGGGTGTCTCCACCCGCCCGTCCCCCTTAAGCATCGCGCAGCCCGTAGGGAGCGTATTCCGCTCTCCATACAATAGGCCCGGGTTTTCGGGAACGCCACGCCCGATTGCGGGTGTCTGCGATACTCGGAGAAGCCCTCGGGCGGGTTTACCGGGTTCACAGAGCACCCCCAGGGCCCCGAGCCCCATATCGGGTGTGTTTGTGACTCCACAGCCCGCAGGGGTTGTCTGGTATACTCCGCCCCGCACTGCAGGTTCTTCACACCCCAGAGCGGGTGTACCCGGGACGCCACACCCCAGAGCGGGTGTACTGTGCCGCAGGTGGGCGGTGCCGGAGAGTTCAGGCTCTTCCTGCTACTCTGGCCGGGAAACTCCTCCTCCATCCGGGCCCCTGAGGACCCCATCGCCTCTAGTGACCCCCAGAGGACCTGGAGCTCATAGCCCCGCCCTGGGGCCCCACAAAACACCCACCACAGGGGCCAGCAACAGCGGAGAGCAGACCAGAGGTGAGAAACTGTGGGGTCACCTAGTGATATAGAGATGTAGGGTCACTATGATGTCATCAATAGAGATGAGGGGTCACAATGATGTCCTCCATAGAGATGAGGGGTCACAATGATGTCCTCCATAGAGATGAGGGGTCACCATGATGTCATCAATAGAGATGAGGGGTCACTATGATGTCATCAATAGAGATGAGGGGTCACCATGATGTCATCAATAGAGATGAGGGGTCACCATGATGTCATCAATACAGATGAGGAGTCACCATGATGTCATCAATAGAGATGAGGGGTCACCATGATGTCATCAATAGAGATGGGGGGGGTCACCATGATGTCCTCCATAGAGATGAGGGGTCAGCATTATGTCATAAATAGAGATGAGGGGTCAGCATTATGTCATAAATAGAGATGAGGGGTCAGCATTATGTCATAAATAGAGATGAGGGGTCACTATGATGTGACCAACAGAGACTCTGGCCGGGAAACTCCTCCTCCACCCGGGCCCCTGAGGACCCCATCACCTCTAGTGACCACCAGAGGGCCTGGAGCCCATAGCCCCGCCCCGGGGCCCCACAGAACACCCACCACAGAGGCCAGCAACAGCACAGAGCAGACCAGAGGTGAGAAACTGTGGGGTCACCTAGTGATCTTATATAGAGATGTGGGGTCACCATGATGTCAGCAATAGAGATGTGGGGTCACTATGATGTCATCAATAGAGTTAAGGTCACCATGCTTTTATCAATAGAGATGAGGGGTCACCATGATGTCATCAAAAGAGATGAGAAGTCACAATGATGTCATCAATAGAGATGAGGGGTCACCATGATGTCATCAGTTGAGATGAGGGGTCAGCATGATATGATCAATAGAGATGAGGGGTCAGCATGATGTCATCAGTTGAGATGAGGGGTCAGCATGATATGATCAATAGAGATGAGGGGTCACCATGACAACATCCTATAGAGATGACGGGGTCACCATTATGTCTTCTATAGAGATGAGGGGTCAGCATGATGTCCTCCATAGAGATGAGGGGTCAGCATGATGTCCTCCATCGAGATGAGGGGTCAGCATGATGTGATCAATAGAGATGAGGGGTCACAATGATGTCCTCAATAGAGATGAGGGGGTCATTATGATGTCTTCTGTATAGATGTGGTGTCACTATGATGTCCTCTATCGAGATGAAGGGTCACCATGATGTTATCTTTGTAAATGTGGGGTCATTGTGATATCTTCTATAGAGATGTGGGGTCACCATCATGTCCACCTTAAAGATGGGGGGCCACCAGGATGTCTTTTTATAGAAATGAGTGGCCATCACTGGTGTCAAGTTATAGAGATGTGGGGTCATCACTGGTGTTTAGCTGTTGAGATGATAGGACATCATTAATGTCCAGCTATAGGGATGTGGGGTCACCATGGTGTCCAGCTATAGAAATGTGGGGTCAACATGGTGTCCAGTTATAGAGAAGAGGGGTCACCATGGTGTCCAGCTATAGGGATGTGGGATCACCATGGTCTTCAGCTATAGAAATGTGGGGTCACCATGGTGTCCAGCTATAGAAATGTGGGGTCACCATGGTGTCCAGTTATAGAGAAGAGGGGTCACCATGGTGTCCAGCTATAGAAATGTGGGGTCACCATGGTGTCCAGCTATAGAAATGTGGGGTCACCATGGTGTCCAGCTATAGAAATGTGGGGTCACCATGGTGTCCAGCTATAGAAATGTGGGGTCACCATGGTGTCCAGCTATAGAAATGTGGGGTCACCATGGTGTCCAGCTATAGAAATGTGGGGTCACCATGGTGTCCAGCTATAGAGATGTGGGGTCACCATGCTGTCCAGCTATAGAAATGTGGGGTCACCATGGTGTCCAGCTATAGAGATGTGGGGTCACCATGGTGTCCATTTATAGAGATGTGGGGTCATCACTGGTGTCCAGCTATAGAAATGTGGGGTCACCATTGTGTCCATTTATAGAGATGTACGATCACCATGGTGTCCAGCTATAGAAATGTGGGGTCACCATGGTGTCCAGCTATAGAAATGTGGGGTCACCATGGTGTCCAGCTATAGAAATGTGGGGTCACCATGGTGTCCAGCTATAGAAATGTGGGGTCACCATGGTGTCCAGCTATAGAGATGTGGGGTCACCATGCTGTCCAGCTATAGAAATGTGGGGTCACCATGGTGTCCAGCTATAGAGATGTGGGGTCACCATGGTGTCCATTTATAGAGATGTGGGGTCATCACTGGTGTCCAGCTATAGAAATGTGGGGTCACCATTGTGTCCATTTATAGAGATGTGGGATCACCATGGTGTCCAGCTATAGAAATGTGGGGTCACCATGGTGTCCAGCTATAGAAATGTGGGGTCACCATGGTGTCCAGCTATAGAAATGTGGGGTCACCATGGTGTCCAGCTATAGAGATGTGGGGTCACCATGCTGTCCAGCTATAGAAATGTGGGGTCACCATGGTGTCCAGCTATAGAGATGTGGGGTCACCATGGTGTCCAGCTATAGAGATGTGGGGTCACCATGGTGTCCATTTATAGAGATGTGGGGTCATCACTGGTGTCCAGCTATAGAAATGTGGGGTCACCATGGTGTCCATTTATAGAGATGTGGGGTCATCACTGGTGTACATCTTTAAGGACCAGTAATGCTTCTATGAGATATAGAAATAAAAAAGAGAAATGTCAACAAAAGTTTTGTTTTTCTTATTTCTATTTATAGAATCCTATTTTGCGGACCAAAGTTCTGTTGCAGAGAATACAAATGCCTTTCATTTTCCCTCAGTCTTGAGTTCTTCCAGGAAGGATTCCAGCTCTTCTAGTTGTGGAAGAGCAACAGGAGGATACTTCACAAAGTCTAAACTCCAGACTCCTGTTGCTGGCTATCCAGGTATTATACTTTTTACGCCGGGTTTAAGTCAGGGGTGTCAAGCCTTTTGACCTTTTTGGGCCACATTGGAAGAAGAGGAGTTTGCTTGGGCCACATATAAAATACACTAATGCCGCGTACACACGGTCGGAATTTCCGATGGAAACAGTCCGATGGGAGCTTTTCAACGGATTTTCCGACCGTGTGTATCTGTCTTTTTCTGTCGGAAATTTCCGACGGACTTTGGATTGAGAACCTGTTCTCAATTTTTCCGACGGAAAACCTTTCTATCGGATTTTCCGATCGTGTGTGTGCAATTCCCACACGCAAAATTTTGACGCATGCTCGGAAACAATTCGACGCATGCTCAGAAGCATTAAACTTCCCTTTTATAGTGCTGTTGAATGTGTTTTATGCCGCTGTGTTACAGACCGTCGGAATTTGGTGTGAACGTGTGTAGGCAAGACAGTTTGAGCGAAATTCTGTCGGAATTCCGACGGGAAAACCATCAGAGCTTTTTCCGACGAGAATTCCGACCGTGTGTATGCGGCATAACAATAAAGAGAGCTGATGAGCAGAAAAAAATCGAGCAGATCACAAGTTAACGATCACTGGTATAGATAATGTACCTATCTGAGTAATAAAACGTCTTTCTTTTTGTAATATTTCTATTATAATGTAAAAAAGAGGACAATATCTGATGCTGTTTTTGATAAACTACAGCGAGGGGAAAAAGTATTTGACCCCCCTGCTGAATATGTACGTTTGCCCACTGACAAAGAAATGATCAGTCTATAATTTTAATGGTCGGTTTATTTTAACAGTTAAAGAATAACAACAAAAAAAAATCCAGAAAAAACGCATTTCAAAAAGTTATAAATTGATTTGCATTTTAATGAGTGAAATAATTATTTGATGCCCTATCAATCAGCAAGATTTCTGGCTCCCAGGTGTCTTCTATACAGGTAACAAGCTGAGATTAGGAGCACTCTCTTAAATGGAGTGCTCCTAATCTCAGCTTGTTACCTCTATAAAAGATACCTGTCAACAGAAGCAATCAATCAATCAGATTCCAATCTCTCCACCATGAAGACCAAAGAGCTGTCCAAGGACGTCAGGGACAAGATTGTAGACCTACACAAGGCTGGAATGGGCTCCAAGACCATCACCCAGCAGCTTGGTGAGAGGGTGACAACAGTTGGTGCGATTATTCACAAATGGAAGAAACACAAAATAACTGTCAATCTCCCCTGTTCTGGGGCTCCATGGAGTTTCAATGATCATGAGAATGGTGAGGAATCGGCTCAGAACTACACGGGAGAATATTGTCAATGATATCATGGCAGCTGGGACCATAGTCACAGAGAAAACAATTGGTAAAAAACTACACCGTGAAGGACTGAAACCCTGCAGCGCCCGCAATGTCCCCCTGGCTCAAGAAAATAATTTTTAAGTGAGTTTACCATTTTCTGTTGTGCTGCATTCATAGACGTCTTGGGCCGTAGGTTGGACACCCCTGGATTAATAGAAAATAATTTATGTCCCTTTTTACCACTTAAGGACCGCCTCACGCCGGTATACTTTGGCAGAATGGCACGGCTGGGCACAAGCACGTACAGGTCCGTTGCCCTTTAAGAGGTCAGCCGTGGGTCGCGCGCGCGCTGCCGCCGGCACACTCATGACCCGGTCCTGAGCTCCATGGCCGCGGGACCCGCGGACCCGATCGCCGCAGGTGTCCCGCGATTGGGTCACAGAGCTGAAGAACGGGGAGAGGTAAGTGTAAACAAGCCTCTCCCCATGCTTCCTAGTGAGGCTGTCACTGATCGTCTGTTCCCTGTCATAGGGAAAGACGATCAGTGATGTCACACGCCAAGCCACGCCCCCCCTACAGTAAAAAAAAAAACACATAGGTCACACTTAACCCCTACACTGCCCCCTAGTGGTTAACCCCTTCACTGCCAGTGACATTTTTACAGTAATCAATGCATTTTTAATCCCACTTATCGCTGTATTAATGCCAATGGTCCCAAAAATATGTCAAAATTGTCCGACGTGTCCGCCATAATGTCGCAGTCACAATAAAAATCGCTGATCTCCGCCATTACTAAGTAAAAAAAAAAAATTATTAATAAAAATGCCATAAAACTATCCCCTATTTTTGTAGACGCTATAACTTTTGCGCAAACCAATCAATAAACGCTTATTGCGTTTTTTTTTTTTTTTTACCAAAAATATGTAGAAGAATACGTATCGGCCTAAACTGAGGGAAAAAATGTTTATATATTTTTTGAGGATTTTTATTATAGCAAAAAGTAAAAAATATTGCATTTTTTTTCAAAATTGTCGCTCTATTTTTGTTTATAGTGCAAAAAAAATAAAAACGCAGAGGTGATCAAATACCACCAAAAGAAAGCTCTATTTGTGGGAAAACAGGGACATCAATTTTGTTTGGGAGCCACGTCGCACGACCGCGCAATTGTCAGTTAAAGCGACGCAGTGCCGAATCGCAAAAAGGGGCCTGGTCCTTTAGCTGCAAATTGGTCCGGGGCTTAAGTGGTTAAAGCCTGCATAGTTTAGAATAAGTTCCCCTTATTATTTTGTGTCTTTTTTTTATATTTTCAATAACCTTTTTCATTTTCTCAGTCATCTTGCTCTGTTTCTAACTTTTGCATAATTTTCCACTGATCTGAGTGTCATAGATAATTTTTATAGACGACAAGTTGTCAGCCCCTGGAAACACACTGACCTAATTTAACTGCCATTATGCACAGTGCTGCTCAGGGCGGCCTCAGGGCACAATCTGTGCATGCAGTAGGGTTTTATAAGTACAAGTGACCATTACCAGTAGAGTGTTCCTACAATGTCATATATTTCTGGCAATACTAGATATAGAGAAGCAGATGACTGAAACCAGTGACTGAGCACCCTTCCATTGTATGAGTCACATGAAGTTATTGTAAAATGTACAGTGCATCCGGAAAGTATTCACAGCGCTTCACTTTTTCCACATTTTATGCTGCAGCCTTATTGCAAAAGGAATTAAGTTCATTATTTGCCTCAAAATTTTACAAACAATACCCCATAATGACAACGTGAAAGAAGTTTTTTTGAAATCTTTGCGACTGTATTAAAAATAAAAAACGAAAAAAATCCCATGTACATAAGTATTCACAGGCTTTGCTCAATACTTTGTTGAAGCACCTTTGGCACCAATTACAGCCTCAAGTCTTTCTGAATATGATGCTACAAGCTTGGCACACCTATTTTTGGGCAGTTTCTCCCAGTCTTCTTTGCAGGACCTCTCAAGCTCCATCACGTTGGATGGGGAGCGTTGGTGCACAGCCATTTTCACATCTCTCCAGAGATGTTCAATGGGGTTCAAGTCTGGGCTCTGGCTGGTCCACTCAAGGACACTATTTTGCTTGCGACTATCTAGCAAGGTTACTTTGCGGTATAAGCAAGGAAGCTGAGACCTCTGCAGTGTGTAAATGGGCTTTTACTGAACAAAAATGCTGTACATACAAAACTATTATAATATTAGGAATACAGTACAAGACTGACGGATATCTATAGAAAATTAACAGCTTATGGTCTATACACAGTAAAAGTACGCTTAAAAGTTACCATATATACTCGAGTATAAGCCAAGGTTTTCAGCCCTTTTTTTTGGGCTGAAAGTACCCCCCTCGGCTTATACTCGAGTCGCCGCCGTCTACCTACCTAAACAGTGTGTCATGCAGACAGACGGCGGCCATTGCAGTGTTCAAAAGCTGCGCCTCCTCAGCTGTGATAGGCGGAACACTCTGTTTCCCAGCAGTCAGTGTTCCGCCTATCCTCTCACCCTCGTCCGTGGTATGACTGCTGGGAAATTGAGTGTTCCGCCTATCACAGACAAGGAGGAGGCGCTGCTTTTGAATACTACAATGGCCGCCGTATGTTTTTACATGCTGATTGGTGCAAATGCGAGGGGGAGAGAGGCTGCAGAGGGACACCGAGGCTGCAGAAGGTCACAGAGGCTGCAGAACGGCACACGGAGGCATGCACAGGACACCGGTAGCCTGCAATGGACACAGGGAGGTAGGCAGATCTGCACAGGTAGGCATGCACAGGACACGGGGTGGTATGCAGGTATTGGTCTGGTGATGAGCAGTGCCTGGTTTCCTCCAGACATGATGCTTGCCATTAAGGCCAAAGAGTTTTAATATTTGTTTCATCAGACCAGGCCAGACCAGACCTAAGTTGCAAAGGGTGGGCCAACTCAATATTGAACCCTACGGACTAAGACAGGGATGCCATGATAGTTCTTGTGTGTGTCCCAATACTTTTGGTAATATAGTGTAGGTATTTGTTACAATTACAGCAGCGCATTACATTCACTTTTACTTTTTACTTAGGAATATGCTGTATATGGTGGGGAAGGGGGAGGAGCTGTTTGGTATATGGCACGTTATCTGGGTTTGCTGACTTAGCACTGTGTTTGAATCACTAGATTATTCCTTTTATATTTAATACTAATCTCTGTACTCCAGTGACAACATCATCTACATCCGCTCACTCTACGGCTCAGTCTACAGCCTCTGTCATTGTAGCGGTAGCAGAAGGAAGAGGACTCGCCAGTGGAGAAATAGGAATGGCTAGTTTGGATCTGAAAAACCCTGATGTTGTCTTATCTCAGTTTGCAGACAGCTCCACATATGTCAAGGTAACAGTACATTTACCATTTAGCCTAGGTTCACACTTGTGTGATGCGGGAACCAGCGCTATTACAGTGTCTCTCCCGCAGGCAGTTCACACTGCCCTCTGTGAACCACTGTGGATGTCAATACATTGTTAATGACACCCCCAGATCGGTTCACAGATCGCAGTGCGAACTGTGAACTTGCACAGCAATCGGATCACATAGGTGAGACCAACCATGCGATCCGATTCCAGTGTGGGACAATAAAAGTCCCTGCACTATTTTTGTGCAAATCCAATGCGAGTTCAGCCATCGACTGTATGGCTGAACTCGCATTGCACAGACATCGCATGCAATCGGCACCTGCAGTGCGGGTTCAAATCACATGCGATGTCTGTGTTCGCACTAGTGTGAACCTGGGCTAAGGGATTCCAAATTCAAATGAGAAACAATATATGCGCATCTATGTGTGTCCAATATATGTTGTGTACAAGGATAATTTATATTGCGATCAGTTCATAAAAATAATTGCTGATCAGTTCTGCTGCATGTTTATCTTCTAGCAAAAAAAGAATGTTAAACTGAAAATACAGAACCAAACAAACCATGCATATTTGGCCTGGCCTAAAGCAGAGCTTCACTTTCTTTTTAAAGTTTCTTTCATCTACATTCTTATCCAACATTTTGGAATGTTTGGATGTTGTATTTTTTTTCCATAAATACCTTTTTCTCCCAGCCCCATTGTTTCCTCCCTCTTGGCCTGCTGTTTCCTCTCTCCCGACCCCGCTTTTGATTTCTCCTGGCCCCGTTGTTTCCTCTCTCCCGACCCCAATATTTCCTCCCTCCCGATCCCGTTGTTTCCTCCCTCCCGATGCCGTTGTTTCCTCTCTCGTGACCCCGTTGTTTCCTCTCTCGTGACCCCGTTGTTTCCTCTCTCGTGACCCCGTCGTTTCCTCTCTCGTGACCCCGTCGTTTCCTCTCTCGTGACCCCGTCGTTTCCTCTCTCGTGACCCCGTCGTTTCCTCTCTCGTGACCCCGTCGTTTCCTCTCTCGTGACCCCTTCGTTTCCTCTCTCCCGACCCCGTCGTTTCCTCTCTCCCGACCCCGTCGTTTCCTCTCTCCCGACCCCGTCGTTTCCTCTCTCCCGACCCCGTCGTTTCCTCTCTCCCGACCCCGTCGTTTCCTCTCTCCCGACCCCGTCGTTTCCTCTCTCCCTACTCAGTTGTTTCCTCTCTCCCTACTCAGTTGTTTCCTCTCTCCCGACTCCGTTGTTTCCTCTCTCCCGACTCCGTTGTTTCCCGACCCCGTTGTTTCCTCTCTCCCGACCTCGCTTTTTCCTCTCTCTCTGCCCCGCTGTTTCCTCTCCTCTCTCTCTCTCTCTCTCTCTCTCTCTCTCTCTGCCCCACTGTTTCCTCTCTCTCTGCCCCACTGTTTCCTCTCTCTCTGCCCCACTGTCTCCTCTCTCTCTGCCCCACTGTCTCCTCTCTCTCTGCCCCACTGTCTCCTCTCTCTCTGCCCCACTGTCTCCTCTCTCTCTGCCCCACTGTCTCCTCTCTCTCTGCCCCACTGTCTCCTCTCTCTCTGCCCCACTGTTTCCTCTCTCTCGGCCCGCTGTTTCCTCTCTCTCGGCCCGCTGTTTCCTCTCTCTCGGCCCGCTGTTTCCTCTCTCTCTGCCCTGCTGTTTCTTCTCTCTCGGCCCGCTGTTTCCTCTCTCCCGACCCCACTTTGATCTCTCCCTTCCCTGTCGTTTCCTCTTTCCCAGCCCCACTGTTTCTTCTCTCTGGGCCCCCCCTTGTCCCACCCTGCAGCTCTGCTGGCTTCCCTCTTCTCCTCTACCGCCAACTTCTGCAGGGGATCTGTCAGGATGGAGAGCAGGGAAGGGGACGGTAAACTTGTCATTTACCGGCCCCTTCCTTGTCTGAAACTAATCCGCACTGATCACTGACTCTGTTTTTTTTTGCCATTCATAAATGAGGTATAGGAAACTGTGTTTCCTATGCCCCAGTTTATAAATGAACTGGAAGCTCTGTGTTTTAATATTTTCCACTGATTTAACCGCTTAAGGACCACCTCCTGCACATATACATCGGCAGAATGGCACGGCTGGGCACATCAACGTACAGATACATTGTTCTTTAAGAGCCCAGCCGTGGGTTGCGTGCGCGCCGCCGGCGACGCGCTCGCTACCCGGTCCTGAGCTCCAGGACCAGCGGACCCAATCGCCGCTGGTGTCCCTCGATCGGGTCACAGAGCTGAATAACGGGGAGAGGTATGTGTAAACAAACCTCTCCCCGTGCTTCCTAGTGACACTGTCACTGATCGTCTGTTCCCTGTCATAGGGAAAGACGATCAGTGACGTCACATGCAGAGCCACGCCCCCCTACAGTAAGAAAACAAACAGGGCTCACTTAACCCCTCCCTGCCCCCTAGTGGTTAACTCCTTCACTGCCAGTGTCATTTACACAGGAATCAGTGCATTTAAATAGCACTGATTGCTGTATAAATGACAATGGTCCCAAAAATGTGTAAAAAATGTGTCCGCCATAATGTCGCAGTCACAATAAAAATCGCTAATCGCCGCCATTACTAGTAAAAAGAAAAATATTAATAAAAATGCTATAAAACTATCCCCTATTTTGTAAACGCTATAACTTTTGCGCAAAACAATCAATAATCGCTAATTTATATTAATATATTTTTTGGGGATATTTATTATAGCAAAAAGTAAAAAATATTGTATTTTTTTCAAAATTGTCGCTCTATTTTTGTTTATAGCGCAAAAAATAAAAACCGCAGAGGTGATCAAATACCACCAAAAGAAAGCTCTATTTGTGGGAAAAAAAGGACGGCCAATTTTGTTTGGGAGCCACATTGCACGACCGCGCAATTGTCAGGTAAAGCGACGCAGTGCCGAATCGCAAAAAGGGGCCTGGTCCTTTGGCTGCAAATTGGTCCGGGGCTTAAGTGGTTAAAAATCATTTTTAAGGGGTGGGGGTTTGTCGTGCAAATAGCTGGTCTAGCACTCGGCCCTGTGAGTAGCCAGTAGCACAAAATATAGGAAGAGAACAGACAGCGGCTTCAAATGCCCAAGGAGGACATGGCTGCCACCAAGCTTTCCTGAGGAACAATTCAGGTAGATATTTTGCACGTAGAGACTACATTAAAATGCTGAACAATTTCCAAAGTGTTGAAAGCGATACTTAACAATCCAAAAGATTTATTTATTTAACATTATGTTTGTAGACTGTAGCTCCTCTTTAATGCTTTATTATATTCTAGGTTATAACAAAGCTTCAGATTCTAGCACCGAAAGAGATATTGATGTCAAACACGGCCTGCGAAGGTGGTAAAACAACAGAACTGTCACGTCTGATCACTGAAAACTTTAAGGTACCTATTTTTAGGTGTTTGTACAACACCATCAGTTCTGCATCTGCATTTGCTGAGTCATCAAACTGACCTCCAGCCTTCCCTTCAGTCTTGCACATTTGTACATCCTCCTCTCCTGTACTGAAATCACTTATTCTGATTTGACAGCACACTGAGCTTCTTCTGGCCTGCTTATTTCATTCATTGGATAGAAAGGATATGTTCACTTTTCATAACATATTACATGTTACACCCATATGCAGGGTGTAAGATGTAACACGTTATGAATGCACTGGCCCCCTCGCCCCTCTCTGATCCCCGCTGTGACAGCAGACCAGGATCATCTTCCTGTGCCTGCTGCCACAATTCAAAAAAGACGCTCCACCCACTCGGCCACATCACTCATTCACAGTCCTCTGTAAATGGAAAATGACAAGGTCCTGCAGCCTTTTGCGGCTGTCAGATTGTAGTTTTCAATGAACTACCAAGGCACTGTAAGCTGTGTGGTAGTTCATTGAGTCTTCCTGTCAGAATGTATCATCTTCCTCTTACGAGGTACAAGCAAGCTGATACACCGACAGACCTGCAGGAGACCTGCATGGCATTAGCGATCTGCGGATTGCTGGTGCAATGCTTTCCAGACTCCTGCAACAAAAATGAATAAACAAAAATTTGTTTACCTACAAAAAATGTGCATTTAGTATTTTTTGTCAAAAGGTGAACTTATCCTTTAATGCCGCATACACACGATCGGAATTCTCGTCGGAAAAAGCTCTGATGGTTTTACCGACGGAATTCCGATGGAATTCCGCTCAAACTGTCTTGCCTACACACGGTCACACCAAATTCTGACCTTCAAGAATGCGATGACGTAAAACACTACGACGAGCCGAAAAAAAATGAAGTTCAATGGTTCCGAGCATGCGTCAAATTGTTTCCGAGCATGCGTAGGAATTTTGCGCGTCGGAATTGCTACAGACGATCGGAATTATCCATAGAAACCTTTTCCGTCGGAAAAATTGAGAACATGCTCTCAATTTTTTGCTGGCGGGAATTCAGCTAGCAAAATTCCGATGGAGCCTACACACGGTCGCATTTTCCGATGAAAAGCTCTCATCGGTCTTTTGCTGGCTGAAATTCCGATCGTGTGTACGCGGCATAAGTTCTTTCAACCATGGATGCTCAGCATCACACATTGGAGTAGTCTGCTTGCAAATACAGCCTGCCTAGGAATGACCACTTCTCCAGACTGCCATCCAACCATCAAGGCATTTTGATATTCGTATAACTCCTGCCAAGACCCAGCCCACGTCATAGAAGCTTTAGTACAGCTTCTATGAATTGTGGAGGGATGTGGAAAGGGCATAGTCGGCAGTCATGACGACTGCATATGACATGTCCCTTGGCTTGTATTGACCCCTGCTGTACTGGAAGATTATCACTGCAGGGATAGAGGGGATTAGAGGAATAAAGATTTAAACTAAAACTTCAGTCAGCAGCTCAGGGCCACTTCTCATTGACTGTAAGTTACATTCCTTTTGCAGTATAAAAATATTTTTTTTTTTTACTAAACGTAGAATTTAATTCTCCCCTCGTGTGGACCCTTAAACATAACTTAAACCCTAATATTACTACTTATCTTGTCCTTAATATTTTAAGGTGCCCAGGCACATCATTGCTTTGCATTAGCACATGCACGTTAAAGAAGTGCGGATGTGTGAATTCAGCCCAAGTGTATGCAAAGCCAAAACTTACTTTTCAGTTTTGTATAGAATAGAGGAAAGGTTAGAACCTCTGTTTAATTTCTGTTTGTGTCCCTGCTGGGTAGACTTACCCTCTCTATATGTACAGTATTGGTGACTAATGTTACCAGGACTAAGACCCCTTTCACGCTGGGGCGATTTGCAGGCGCTACAGTGCTAAAAATAGTGCCTGCAAAGTGCCCTGAAACAGCCGCTGCTCTGTCCAGTGTGAAAGCCCGAGGGCTTTGGGGCAGCGCAGCTATACTGCCGGCAAAGCAGCGCTGCAGTGGTACTTTGTGGGCGGTTTTAACCCTTTTTTGGGCGCTAGCAGGGGTTAAAACCACCCCGCTAGCAGCCGAATAGCGCAGCTAAAACGACGGTAAAGCGGCGCTAGAAATAGCGCCGTTTTACCGCCGGCACCCGCACTGCCCCAGTGTGAAAGGGGCCTAAAGGAAGGAGAAACCTTACATTTTGAATTGTCACTGGAACTGGAATAGGAGGAAACCTGCCTATAAATGTATTTCCCTTATTTTAGAGAGATTTCCTCTTGCTTCTTGTCCTGTCTGCAGGACAGGAATAAAAGGTAATTCTCCCACATTGAGAGACAGACCATGAAAAAAACACAATAGTTTTAACCATTCCCTACTCTTTACTTGACTAAAATTAAAATAAAAAATGGCGTTAGATATAGTTTAAGCTAACCCTAAAACTTAACACTTCACTCCACCCTTAAACTAACTCTCAACATGAACCATTAACCTCTATCCCCTAAACAGAACCTAACACTTAACCAATGAAGTCCTAACCTTAAGCCTAACCCTGAGATAACCCCTAAGGGCCCTTTCACACTAATGGACCTATTGGGTCTGCCTGTCAGTTTTTCAGGCGGACCTGATCTCCAGTCTCCTCTAATGAAGCGGCGGGTGCAAACGGCCGGCATCCAATCCTATCCGCTAAAAACAGATGGATGGGGATCGAATGGCAGTCGGGTGTAAACGGACAGGCGGTTCCGTTTCCATCCGACCACCCATAAAGGAGAGCGGGCTTTTGTCTGTGTCCACTTTGCCCAAGCGCAGAGGGGAGACAGAAATCACACTATAGGTGCTTTGAACTGAGGCAAGTACACACTAGAATGATAGCCATTGTTCATTTGAGAGGTTTAAACTCACTTTAACTTATTGGACCCTGAAAACTTCAATGTGGAATCATCACTGCCCAATGCCAAACTCTACCCCATCTATTACTTGCTGCCTAAACCTCCAAAGACATGCTGGTAGTATTGTAGATTTCCACAGAAATGCAGTAAAATACGTCAAAGCTACAGTGTATAACCTATTGTGTATACTCGTATAAACAGTTTTCTTGTTTTAGCTTTAATAATATATATATTTATTGGCTTTTAGGGCGTATCTTTTACTACTGTTCAGAGGAAATATTTCAATGAGACAAAGGGTTTGGAATACATTGAACAGCTGTGTGCCCCCGAATTTAGTACAGTATTGATGGAAATTAAAACTAAGTATGTTGAAATATATTACAGTAAACCTCTTATTACATTTGTTTCAACTGATTAAACCTTTGCCCCTATAATGCAGACAATTTGCAGTAACACTTAATAACCAGATTCCAGCTGTCATTAAAGTGTTACTAAACCCACAACAGTAAAATCAGTCTGTATATGCAGTAAAGCATGCTTGTTCTACACACTGTGGAACCAAAGGGAGTAATCCTCTGCATTGTGTAGAAAGGCTGTTTGATCCTGTTTTCTCTGATCCTCCTCTTCTTTTACTGTCCCCAATCTATCTTCTGATAGAACAGAGCCTTGGGGCCCGCTGCACATGCTCAGTTTGGTGTGTGTTGCTAGAGAGTTTTTTTTTTTTTTTTTTGGGAGGGCCAATCAGCACTGTCCAGACAGAGGGTCAGAGGTCCTGCAGCATCATGGGACAGTCAGAGGAGAATGAAGACTCCCCCCTACAAGCTATAACCAGTGCTCGACTGGGCACTAATAGATGTCACAAGACTGCTATATACTGCTGATGAGAAAGGTATTTGGCAGTTTATATTTAATAAAACTATTGCATTTCCACGTTCTGTGTACTGTCCTGGGTTTAGTAACACTTTAAAACAAAACAAATTTTCCATGAAAATGTCTATGCTATGGAGAGTACCAGAGGGGCAGAGCCCTATAGTCCTATCCTCTTTCTGTTATCTTGATACTGTACAGTGAGGGAGCATTGCCACCACAGGAGAGGAAGTGTGTTTTTTTGGGAGGGTGCATGTTATCAGCACTGTCCAGGCAAAGGGTCAGAGGTCATGCAGCCTCATAGGACCTTCAGAGGAGAATGAAAACTCTGCCTACAAGCTTTAACCAGACGCTGATAGAAGTCAAAAGACTGCTATATACTGCTGATGAGAAAAGGATTTAACAGTTTATTTTTTCTAAAATAATAGCATTTCCATATTCTGTGTACTGTGGGAGACCAGATATAGTGAATGCCGGGTCCTGGGTTTAGTAACACTTTAACCACTTGCTGCCCGCTGTAAAGCAAAATGACGGCGGCAAAGTGGTTGTGTTATCCTGACCGGACTTCATATGACGTGATCAGGATAACAGAGCTGGCGCACGCCCACAGGGGGCACGCAGCGCGGTGATCGGAGGTGCTGTGTGAGGCTTCTTACCATGTGATCAGCTGTGACCAATCACAGTTGATCATTGCGTGAACCAGGAAATGGCAGTAAACGTCTTTCCTCGGTTCACGCTGACAGAGAGAGCCGATCGGTGGCTCTCCCTATCGGGGGGGTGAGTCTGTACTGATAATCAGCACATTGATTATCAGCACAGCCCCCATCAAAAGGTGCCCATCAGCTGCCAGCCTGTCCCCTTCTAAAAAAACGACCTGTCAGTGCCCATAAAAGTGCCAATCAGTGCCACGTCAGTAATGCCTGTCAGTGCCTCATCAAAGTGCCACTCAGTAATTCCCGTCATCAGTGCTGCCTATCCAGTGCCACCTATCAGTGCCATCAGTTTTTTTTCAAAATTGTCAGTCTTTTTCCGTTTTTAGCGCAAAAAAGTTAAAACCCGCAGAGGTGATCAAATACCAACAAAAAAAAGCTCTATTTGTGGGAAGGAATTGATAAAAATGTAGTTTGGGTACAGTGTTGCATGACCGCGCAATTTGTCATTCAAAGTGCGACAGCACTGAAAGCTAAAAATTGTCCTGGACAGGAAGGGGAGAAAGTGCCCGGTATTGAAGTGGTTAATCTGTACTCTTCTGGTTGCTAAAACCTCATTTGACAGTATTTTGTGACTTCAGTTTAAATCTCTAACTTTGTAATTTGCATTGACTCAGGAACTATTGTCAGGGCTCTATAGAAACAACAAATAGATAAGGGGCTATCAGGCCTTAAACAACAGCACAGAAATATAAAATTGGTGCTTGTGTCCAGCTATAAAGAACAGCACAGGGTCCAGGGGGTATCACATAGAGAATAGAACTAGGAAGAAAAGTTACAGGAGTCTAACTACAGAGGACAGAGCGAGGGTAGAGGGGTCATCACTAGTCTGTAGCTACAGTGAACTTTATAGGAGAAGCGGTCACCATTACAGTCCAGCTATGGAGAACCGCACAGGGATGAGAGGTCATCACTAGTCAGTAGCTACAGAGACCAATACAGACATGAAGGGTCATCATTGATAGACATGATAGAATGTGGATGAAGGCTTATCACTAGAGTTTAACTATAGAGGCCAATGATAGAATGCTGGTCAGTAGCTACAGAAAACAGTACAGGGAGGAGGGATCATCTCTAGTCTGTAGCTACAGAGAACAAGATAGGGATAAGGGGATATCACTAGAGTCTCCAACTATATTGAACAGCTCAGGGATAAGGGTCATCGCTATTATTTAGCTACAGAGAACTGTATGGGGATGAACAGTCATCACTGATGCTCAGCTATAGACAGCAGAACAGGGATGATGGCTGATCAGTAGAGTCACTGATAAGACTGGTCACGACCAGTCTTTAGTTACAGAGAACAGTACAAGGATGAGGGTTCATCATTAAGCCGGCCATAGATGGAGCAATTTCCAGCGACTACGGGTTGCTGGAAAGAAAATCGCTCGATTCCCCCATCAACAAAGTCAGTGTTGATGGGGGAATCCCTCCCCTTGAGCCATTGTGTTCTCCCGCCGTGAGAACACAGTAAATAATGCTAGCAGCTATAATAGCCTCTGGCAATAATTGCATGTAAAATGCGGCAGGCTGGTTGTACCCAAGTTGATCAATCGGCCTGCCCATACGTGATTCAAATCTCAGCTGGTCTCTGCTGAACGGGCCGAGATTCGAACCGTCTATGGCCGTCTTTAGTCTTTAGCTAGAGTGAACAGTAAAGGGATGAGAGTAATCAATAAATATACCTATCTATATTTATATTTACCTTTAATAGAGCACTAGTCATTATCTTTATATAGCAGTACAGGGATCAGGGTTCATCACTGGTACTCAGCTGTAGAGATTAGAATGTGGACGAGGGCTCATCGGTGGTGTCCAGCTGTGATGAATAGAAAGGACAAGAGAGGTCATTACTGGTGTTCCTACTCCATATTCCTTTCGCACATGTTCCTGGAAGACCTCTCAAAGTTTGGGTGCTGCAACAACAACCAGCTGGAGACTGGTTCAAAAAGTCACAAAGTAGATATTTGCCAGAACACCATGGATCAACAAAGTAGTGTCCAAACTGATTCTTTATTGCTTGATCACATCACAAGAAAAGTGCAACGTTTCGGAGTCACGCAGGGACCCCTTCGTCAGGCATGTAATCATGCGTGACTCCGAAGCGTTGCACTTTTCTTGTGATGTGATCATGCAATAAATAATCAGTTTAGACGCTACTTTGTTGATCCATGGTGTGCTGGCAAATATCTACTTTGTGGCTTACTGCAGAGGAGAACACAGGGTTATATAAGGTGTCATCACATATGAAACATTTAGTTCTAGGCTGATACAGATATGACAACTTTGTTTAATCTAACAGTAAGCTTACACAGTAGATCCAATCATTTTGCATTGCATAGCTGAATAGACCTCTAAACAAGTCATTTCTTTACGATTAGGTATTACTGCTTGGCTGCTGTTGCTGCTTTGCTGAAATATATCGAATTCATCCAGAATTCAGTCTACGCTCCCAAATCTGTCAGGTTCCGATTCCAAGGAAGTGAGCAGACCGCTATGATCGATTCTGCTTCCGCACAGAACCTTGAACTTCTGGTGAATAACAGAGATACTAGGTTTGAATATGGCTTGTATATGCAGGATGTCATTATGTGGAGCTGACCGCTGTCTGTATGCATTCTGTAATCTTGCTGGTCTATCTATCAAATGGTTTGGTGGCTTTGATTGATATGTGGTCACACATAATCAAAACTTCATCCATACTGTCCATGGCTTGATTGTAATCTAGCCTAATATATCAGTAGTGGTACAAAAGGTCACTATAGGGCCAAGTATAAGTAGGGTGATGTTGGACAATGCATCTTGGGAACTGTTTTTAATTAAGGCTATATTACAGGAGAAGCTACAGATTAAGACCCCATACACACTATTATATTTTCTTCAGATTTACCAAAACCATATAGTATGAGGTCAAACCTTAAGAGTTTCGATTTGTATGCAATCAGGCAGGCCCTTGCACTACATGGTTTAATAAGGGGGCCCCCAGATTCCAGCCCCCCACCCTATGTGAATGAGTATGGGGTACCATGCAGGCATCAGCCCGGTACCGTTCTTTAAAGCGGATGGTCAGCTTTCTTGTAATAACAATTTATGCAGCTCAGCAGCCCACCGGGAGGCCCGAGCGACCAGCCGGCATATCCGCTGGCTGTGTGGAGACCCGAACAAAGCTGAGGCTCTAGTAACCCGGCAGCGTGACATCACTTCCAGATTACTGGCATCCTAAAGGCGCCAGTTTTAAAAAAAATAGAAAGTATTTAAAAACGCCAATCTTGACATTTTGAATTCTTTCAAGTGTAGAGGAGGGGTTTGGGATCTTATGGACCCCAGATCCCTCCATAAAGTGTACCTGTCACTGCCTATTACTTTCACAACGGATGTTTTCATCCCTTGTGCTAGCAATAAAAGTGATAAAAAAGTGTAAAAATAAAAAAATTTAATCTACAGAATATGGGCACCTGTTGTCAGCTATCGGCCTGAAAGGCAGCCAGGAAATCGGTATCGGCCCTGAAAAAACAATATTGGTCGACCCCTAGTCTTAACCATTCCCAAAACTAAAAAAAAGAATGGCTTTACACACTATTTATCTCATTTTACATTTGCCTGTCTTATTGTGAGTCCTACTAAACCTACAGTTAGAGATATCTCAGCTCAACTGCAGGATCCAAAACAAGACAGACACCCCGTTCACCATCAATCTATTCCTCTCCGCACTTTCCATAGTTTGTGCTGCCTGTTCATTTTGTGATTCTAGGAAATTTGAGAAAATGGTGGAGGACCTCTACCCTCAAATACGTAGACCATGGGTTCTTTATATGGACTCTCCTACATTCCAAACTTTTTTGCCATCAAGTGACCACAACGATCCGCAATCATCCTGACCTCCCCCTCTACTCCTCTGTTTTCTCCAACTTATCTGACCTTTAACTTGATATATTTATGAACCACCCTGGGTGGCCCCCCACGCTACATGTACACTCCTCCTGTACCTCTCTGTAAGTCCCCTCTCCTCGTTTCCCACACATCTGTTGGTCTGTTTGTTTCTACATTTTTTTGGTGAAATCCCTGGTGACCCCAAAATTAGATGAACATAATTAGTCTTTCTTCACTCACTATTGCACTAACCGCAATATTCCCTTTTATCACATTTTGATGATGCAGATCTTTTATATGTTATATTATTTAAATACAATTGAGAAAATGTCTTTTATTTTTTATTATCAAGGAATAATCATAGCCTTTTTGGGGTACTGAATAATACTAAAACACCAGGAGGGAGTCGCAGACTCAGGGCAAATATCCTGGAGCCTCTTACTGACCTTGAAAGCATCAACACGAGGCTGGACTGTGTCCAGGAGTTTCTTGAAAATGAGGAGCTTTTCTTCAATCTCCAGTCAGGTGAGAAGTCAAGCCTTGTATACAGCAAGGAAGTTTCTAAAGCCAGGCAATCGTAGAGGCAAGCCAGGACCTCTGCAATTAAGCCCCGAAAAAGGGCGAAACACATCTGAGAAGTTCTCTACAGGTGAAGAACAGGAGCTGAAGCTATATTTTACCCATCTCATTCACATTCATGCAACAGGGAGTTGGTGTCTGTGTGCAGATGGCCACCATTTTGTTGAAGTAAAAAAAAACACCATGTTGCTTTGGTTCATGTAATACGTAATTTTATCATCTGTGTGTGGAAAAGTACAAGTCCCGACATTCTTTGCGGCTGTCGGCTTATAGTTTTCAATGAACTATCACGTCGCTGTGGAAATTAATTGAGTCTTCCTGTATGATGTACAGGCACACAGATACACTGACAGGTCTGCAGGAGACACCAGGGATCTGCTGATTGGCTGGCGCAGTTTCCCAAAAAACAGGCGGTCCAGATTTGAAGATTCACATGCACAAAGTCCAGTGAGAGTACCAAAACGGGTTGGCTTCTCTGTATTGGTACAAATACAGTGGTGTGAAAAAGTGTTTGCCCCCTTCCTCATTTCCTGTTCCTTTGCATGTTTGTCACACTTAAGTGTTTCGGAACATCAAACCAATTTAAACAATAGTCAAGGACAACACAAGTAAACACAAAATGCAATTAGTAAATGAAGGTGTTTATTATTAAAGGTGAAAAAAAATCCAAACCATCATGGCCCTGTGTGAAAAAGTGATTGCCCCCCTTGTTAAAACATACTATAACTGTGGTTGTCCACACCTGAGTTCAATTTCTCTAGCCACACCCAGGCCTGATTATTGCCACACCTGTTCACAATCAAGGCATCACTTAAATAGGAGCTGCTTGACACAGTAAGGTCCACCACAAGATCCTTAAAAGCTACACATCATGCCGAGACCCAAAGAAATTCAGGAACAATTGAGAAAGAAAGTAATTGAGATCTATCAGTCTGGAAAGGGTTATAAAGCCATTTCCAAAGCTTTGGGAATCCAGCGAACCACAGTGAGAGCCATTATCCACAAATGGCGAAGACATGGAACAGTGGTGAACCTTCCCAGGAGTGGCCGGCCGCCCAAAATTACCCCAAGAGCGCAGCGACGACTCATCCAAGAGGTCACAAAAGACCCCACAACAACGTCCAAGGAACTGCAGGCCTCACTTGCCTCAGTTAAGGTCAGCGTTCATGCCTCCACCATCAGGAAAAGACTGGGCAAAAATGGCCTGCATGGCAGAGTTCCAAGGAGAAAACCACTGCTGAGCAAAAAGAACATCAAAGCTCGTCTCAATTTCTCCACAACACATCTTGATGATCCCCAAGACTTTTGGGACAACATTCTGTGGACCGATGAGACAAAAGTGGAACTCTTTGGAAGGTGTGTGTCCAAGTATATCTGGCGTAGAAGGAACACTGCATTTCAGAAAAAGAACATTATACCAACAGTAAAATATGGTGGTGGTAGTGTGATGGTCTGGGGCTGTTTTGCTGCTTCAGGACCTGGAAGACTTGCCGTGATAAAAGGAACTATGAATTCTGCTGTCTACCAAGAGATCCTGAAGGAGAATGTCCGACCATCTGTTCGTGTACTCAAGCTGAAACGAACTTGGGTTCTGCAGCAGGACAATGATCCTAAACACACCAGCAAGTCCACCACCGAATGGCTGAAGAAAAACAAAATGAAGACTTTGGAGTGGCCTAGCCAAAGTCCTGACCTGAATCCTATTGAGATGTTGTGGTATGACCTTAAAAAGGCCGTTCATGCTCGAAAACCCTCTAATGTAACTGAATTAGGACAATTCTGCAAAGATGAGTGGGCCAAAATTCCTCCAGGACGCTGTAAAAGCCTCATTGCACGTTATTGCAAACGCTTGGTTGCAGTTGTTGCTGCTAAGGGTGGCCCAACCAGTTATTAGGTTTAGGGGGCAATCACTTTTTCACACAGGGCCATGATGGTTTGGATTTTTTTTCACCTTTAATAATAAACACCTTCATTTACAAATTGGATTTTGTGTTTACTTGTGTTGTCCTTGACTATTGTTTAAATTGGTTTGATGTTCCGAAACACTTAAGTGTGACAAACATGCAAAGGAACAGGAAATGAGGAAGGGGGCAAACACTTTTTCACACCACTGTAAGTATTAAAAGCTTTTGCTCTCTCAGACCTTTTATTTTGTACTGTCATTGGATTTTGTAAAAGTGAATCTTCAAATAGAAATTGTTGAAGTCTGACATACTTCAGGAGACAGTCATAGACTGGAAACACATTACACTGAGATTGCTAGAGATCACTGCCATCACAACAGTTTGACAAATCAATGCTTTCACATTTGTGCTCCCTACAGACCCCTTAAAATTATTTGTGCTGCAATTAATATTTATTAAGGAAAAATAATGCACATCACCAATCAGCACATCACCAATCAGCTGAGTACTTTAGAAGCTCCAGAAACAAAAAATAATAAATGCAAAACCTGCAAAAAAATTAGCATTTATTATTTTTTGTTAAAAGGTGAACTTATCCTTTAAAATTCTGCCAGGAATAGGGGGGGAAATCTCCCAATAGGCACACTGTCTAAGAGGGGATTTACTTTAAAAAACATACCTACTGTAGGCAAAATGGGAAAAAAATATTGTGTTTTTGTATACTTTAATGCTGCGTACACACGAGAGGACTTTTCGACAGCAAAGGTCCGATGGAACGAATCCGTCGGACAATTCGATCGTGTGTGGGCTCCATCGGACTTTTGCTGTCGAAAAATCTGACAGACTTTAGAAATAGAACATGTCTTAAATTTTCCCGCTGGAACTCCGCTGGATCCAGTTCCTATCGAAAAATCCGCTCGTCTGTGATTCTAGGGCAGCTATTGGCTACTGGCTACGAACTTCCTTATTGTAGTCCAGTCGTACGTCATCACGTTCAAATCCGTCAGAATTTAGTGTGATTGTGTGTGGCCAAGTCCGTTCATTCGAAAAGTTTGCCGGAACTCCGTCGAAAGTCCGTCGGAAAGACCGTCGGACCTAGTCCGTTGAAAAGTCCGCTCGTGTGTACGCGGCATAAGTGTTTTTTTAGATATATCTGTGAATGTGATCTTCTTAATTCAAATATTTTTTTCCAGTCCTTTCCAGATTTTTGGATACAGAACAGCTTCTTTCTAACCTTATTCAGATTCCAAAGCAGGACACGGTATGTACAAATATGTGGTAGTTGAGATATATGATCCATATTATGAATAATTAAGCTGAATACAAGGGTTGAAGGGTTTTTTGATCTGATAGCACCTTCCACTACGAGAGTTCAGTGGTCCACTTTCTTGATGCAGAGGGCCCCAACTGCAGCCCTGGACATCACCAAAGGGCCACACATAATGTTCAGTAAATGTAATTCTACAAAGGACTGTCAGAGACTGCATAAAATGCAACAGGAGATGGTCAAGGACTATGGGCATGCTACACATAATGGTTATAGACTGTCATAGAAGTTGTTGGAACAGGTAAAATCGAGGTGCTGGATTAAAAGTCTCAGTAGATCAGCCACATTGTGACAAGGAGCAATGGTTCTGGTAAAGCTGCTCTCAACAAAATCGGGGTGTCCCAAAAACAGGGGATCCAAATTTGAAGATTCACATGCACAAAGTCCAATGAGAGAGCCAAAACGGGTTGGCTTCTCTGTATTGGTACAAATAAGTATTACAAGTCTTTGCTCTCTCAGACCTTTTATTTGCCACTCTCTTTGGACTTTGTACAAGTGAATCTTCAAATAGAAATTGTTGAAGTCTGACATACTTCAGGAGACAGTCATAGACTTGGAGACACATTACACTGAGAGTGCTAGAGATCACTGCCATCACAAGTTTACAAATCAATGCTTTCACATGTGTGCTCCCTACAGACCCCTTAAAATTATTTGTGCTGCAATCAATATTTATTTATTAAGGAAAAAGTAAGCACATCACCAATGCAAAGTAAAAAAGCGTTAAATAAACTAAAATTCCTAGGTAAGTAAACCACAGACTATTCAAGGGATGTGCAATGTATGGCAAAGGGCTGAATGTTGCCCCGGGGCCGCTGGTCAAGGACTAGGGTGTTGCACAGAAGAATCCTTATGTTCTCAGCTGTATAAAGAGAATAACTTTCTAAAAAACATTGCTTGCATATGCAACAATTTAATTAGATAAAGTGTTATGTTTTTGTGTGCTTGGTGATTTTTAATAATTGGGGCTCCTAATGTTTTCTTCTATAGAGTTGAAATCATAAAGTGAACATTTGAATAGGCTGTGGTCATTCAAGTCTGTATGATGTCCATTTTAAGTGGGCACCTTTTTAAAATCCCACTTTTCTTTTCAGTGTATTATGGTCATTCAAGTGTTTACATATTTTTAGCAACAGAGTATGAGCTTTCAAAACAAGTCATCACTGACCCTCTGTAGCTGCAAGCACTGTGGAGCAAGAAAAGCAATAAAGTTGTTCAAGTCAGGTCTTAACATTCTGACCTCTTACTGTTTACTTTACAAATTAGAAAGCTGGAAATAGACCTGGGGATTACTTTGTCGTCGGAAGCACGTACAAAAATACTTACTATGTCTTTCAGATCCTCCATATGTAATGAATATCAGGAATCAAGGTATAAGATAGTAATATGTTGGTACCGTACCTCCGCTCTTACATTATATATATATATATATATATATATATATATATATATATATATATATATATATATATATATATATATATATATATATACACACACACACATCTATATACACACACACACACACACACACACACACACACAGTTCGGTCCATACACATTTGGACACAGGCACAATTTTACTTTTTTTTTCTGGTATTTACCAAAACATATTCAAGCTATAGTTATACAATGGATATGAAAGTGCACACTCTCGGCGTGTCCAAGATGGCAACGGGAGCGGACGTGGTTTCACTCCGCTCCGCTGTCCGGATCATTTATCCCGCAATGCCGTGGTGCTGGGAGCCCATCCGCCACCACACAAGCCTGACTGTGTTCCCTGGAAGTGCCTGCCCATGCCCGGATACAAAAGAGGGGGCCCGGCGCGCAGACAGAGCCACAAGAGATCCGGGACCGCACAGCAGACTGTGGAGAAGGCCGCGGCTGTCCCCATCAGCATGTCAGCACAGGGAGAGGAGGTGAGTCACGAGGCTGCAGCTCCTCAGGCCCCCCTGAACACACAGCTCTCCTGGAAGCTATTAATGGGTGTAAAACGGCCTTCACAGAGATAATAGACAGTGTATACACTGAACTGGGCCTGATCAGAAGGGACATTGACACATTTAAGGGCAGAGTGACTGAGGTGGAACACCGGGTGTCTGCAGTTGAGGATGTACAGAGGGATCATGTGACTGACCTTCACTCCTTAAAGATCAGGGTCAAACACCTAGAATCACACGCTGAGGATGCTGCGAATCGCAGCAGATGCAACAATTTGCGTATCATTGGCCTGCCGGAGGGAGCTGAGGGGAACGACACCACCCTGTTAACAGAGCGACTGCTGCGCTCACTCTTGCCTCGTGCCTCCTTCTCCCCCCATTTTGTAGTGGAACGAACCCACAGGATCCCCACGGTTAGAGCTCCCCCGCGTACATTCATCTTCAAATTGATGAACTACCAGGATCGAGATCTTATCCTGCGGGAAGCCAGAAGTGTGGGAGAACTTATGTTTGAGAATGCTAAGCTCCTTATGTTCCCGGACTATTCTATTGAGACACAGCGACAGAGGAAATCATTCGACCATGTATGCTCCCGCCTTCGCGCCAAGAATCTGCAGTACAGCATGCTCTTCCCCACCAGACTCCGAGTCCAAGATAGAGAACGAGTGAGATTTTTCACGTCGCCTGAGGAGGCATTTTCCTGGCTTGACACAATCCGTGCGGGATGACGCACGTGAAGCAAGTATACTATCTGCAGTTCCTGTAACTTACCCTTGCAATTTGAGCACATGACAATGACTTTCTGGCCTCCTTTAATGTCTGTTTCTAATCCTCCCCCCAGTGATGGAGAATACGGTGGAGGTGGCAATCCTATCCTCCCCCTGACCCTGTTCCGTCTCTCCCCCTGCACCCGAAGTGAGAGGGACATGTTATCCGGCATTTCTCTTTTACGGGGAACCCTGTACAGCCCACTTGCCTGTAACCCCCCCTCCCCCCCACCCCCGTCACCTTATGTCCTTTACTGGGGTATGTCCTGACCGTCACCCTTTTATATATTTTCCTCTTTCTTCTCTGGAATTTTAAATTTTTTGCACACCTGCACCAAGCCTTGTACCCCCAGCTTGCTGGGAGACCAGCACCACAATTTATATCCGGACGACCCTAGCTGTTATGGGTCAGCAGACTTATGTACAGTAAGCCTCTTGCACACGTTACCTCCAAAGCATGGCAGCTTGCCGTGCTGTCTTTGGGAAGACATGCCACTCTTGGTTTTGAGGGGGTTGGCGGGGAGGGGGGGTTGTTTTGTTGTTTTTGTTTGAGTTTTACTGTTTATTATACATTTGTTTATGTGACACAGTCGACTGGGTCTGCAATTTTACTGCCCCTTGAGGGCTACTCTCTCTGTACAATGTGGCTGTCAACTTCTTTCGCTCCATCCAGGTCGGGCCAATCCCCTAAATGCTCCTTATTATTAATGTATTGGGTACCTGAATGGCATCGTTGACTATAGTCTCATGGAACACCAGGGGCCTTCACTCCTGTGAAACGGTCACTGGTGTTCCAGTTTCTAAAATCCCATAGTCCTCATATTTGTGTTCTCCAGGAAACCCACTTGGTGGGAAGGAAAGTTCCTAGCTTAAAGAAACCCTGGGTTGGCCATCACTACCACTCAACATATTCTAATTTTGCCAGGGGGGTTAGTATATTGGTGCGCAAGTCTCTGCCATTTCGGCTTCTGGGGCTTGAGCTTGATCCCGATGGACGTTACAGAATCATGCATGCAATGGTGGAGAGCCTGGAGGTGGTGTTTGGTGGGAGTCTATATCCCCCCCCCCTGCCTTAATCAAACTACTCCATAAACTGGGCCCTCATCGGGGACTTTAACATGACGCTCGGACCTGTCGGTCTGGGCAGAGTCTGGGCAGAGACATATGGGCTGACGGACCTGTGGAGGTGGCGGCACCCCTTGGACAGGTCTTTCACCTGCCATTCCGCCACCCACAGAACTCTCTTGCACATTGACCTTATGTATGCCGGGAGACCTCTGCTACCCAGGGTTCAGCAGATATCCATCCTTCCAAGGGGGATATCCGATCACGCACCGCTTTTTCTTCAGTTATCCCTAGAAGGATCCCCCACGGATAGATTGTGGAGGTTGTCGAGATTCTGGATCTCCGACCCTGGGGTAGACTCTGGGTTTCGCCTACATATGGCTACCTATTGGGCACTCAATCCGGGGTCTGCCCCGGCGGCGGTGGTGTGGGATGGCTTTAAGGCCTCCTCTAGGGGCCATTACCAGACACTTATTAGTGGAGTCTGTAGACAGATGAAGGCCGACTTGGTCAGGGCAGAGGAAAGGGCTGCCTCTTTAGAGCGGCAATACATCCAAAATGGGGACCCAGAGACTCATGCTAGGCTTCAGGAGAGCACTAGGGAGGTTATGTTGATCCGCACATCACTCACAAAAAAGAAGCTACTTCAGCAATCCCAGAGGATTTTTGAGGAGGGGGAAAGGGGGGGCAGACTATTGGCATGGTTGACTAGGTAACAGTCGGACTCTATAGCCCCATACACACGCGCGGATTATCCGAGGACCAGGTCCGTCGGACCATGTCCGTCATACTTTGTCTGATGTTGGTTTTGCGTACACACGGTCAGACAAAGTTGTCGGAAAATCCGATCATTCTGAACGTGGTGACGTTTGTTGCCTACGACGGGACTACGTAGAGGCTAGTAGCCAATAGCTTTGGTCTTGTAATGTGATCTGAGCATGCGTAGCACTTTGTCCGGTCGGACAACCATACACACGATCGGATTTGGTGTGATCGGACCGTGTTGTCGGCAAATCTATCCAGCAGGAGATAGGACTTTGTCTGTCGGACAATCCGACGTACACTGTCCGATGGTGCATACACACGGTCTGATTTTTCAACAACATTGTCCGATCGGACAGAATCCATGCAAAAATCCGACCGTGTGTATGGGGCTTTAGAGTGTTCCCTCGTTGGTTGGCGGAGATGGGGTCAGAAGGACCTCCTCCAGGGCGATCAACGAGGGCTTTGCGTCTTACTATACCTAACTGTATTCCACTCGGGTCGACTATTCTATGGAGGATCTACATATATACCTCTCAGATGTAGACTTCCCTGTCCTGACTGAAACATACAGAGACCAACTTGACTCCCCCATCATCCTCAAGAAGGTTCACCAGGCCATCACCTCTCTCCAGGCCGGGAAAACACCTGGCCCAGACGGATTCCCCACTGAATTTTACCGAATGTATGCAGAGGATTTAGCTCCTAAATTTCATTCTATGCTCCTGACCTCACTGAGGGACGGGGCGCTCCCAGCTTCCATGTCAGAAGCGGTGATAGTGGTCATCCCTAAACCGGGTAAGGATCCCGAACTCTGCAAGTCCTATCGCCCAATCTCTCTGATTGATGTAGATGCCAAACTACTGGCCAAAATCCTGGCGACCAGGCTGAATGGGGTGATCACAGCTTTGGTCCACCCAGATCAGTCTGGTTTTATGCCAGGCAAGGGGACGGACATTAATATCCGTAGGCTATTTACCCATATTGACTTGACAGCAGGGGGAGATGCAGGAGTAGTGGCTGCGCTTGATGTCGAAAAGGCATTCGACTCTGTCGAGTGGCTTTTCCTCTGGGAGGTGCTGGAATGTTTTGGATTTGAACCCAGGTTCATCTACTGGATCCAACTTCTCTATAGAAATCCGACTGCCCGAACTGTTTGCGGGGTTTCTTGTGCATCATCTTTAGAAGAGGCTTCCTTCTGGAATGACAGCCATGCAGACCAATTTGATGCAGTGTGCGGTGTATGGTCTGAGCACTGACAGACTGACCCCCCACCCCTTCAACCTCTGCAGCAATGCTGGCAGCACTCATACATCTATTTCCCAAAGACAACCTCTGGATATGACGCTGAGCACGTGCACTCAACTTTGGTCGACCATGGCGAGGCCTGTTCTGAGTGGAATCTGTCCTGATAAACAGCTGTATGGTCTTGGCCATCATGCTGCAGCTCAGTTTCAGGGCCTTTGCAATCTTCTTATAGCCTAGGTCATCTTTATGTAGAGCAACAATTTTTATTTTTTTCAGATCCTCAGAGAGTTCTTTGCCATGAGGTGCTATGTTGAACTTCCAGTGACCAGTATGAGAGAGTGAGAGCGATAACACCAAATATAACACACCTGCTCCCCATTCACACCTGAGACCTTGTAACACTAACAAGTCACATGACACCGAGGAGGGAAAATGGATAAATAGGGCCCAATTTGGAAATTTTCACTTAGGGGTGTACTTATTTTTGTTGCCATTGGTTTAGACATTAATGGCTGTGTGTTGAGTTATTTTGAGGGGACAGCAAATTTACACTGTTATACAAGCTGTACACTCACTACTTTACATTGTAGCAAAGTGTAATTTATTCAGTGTTGTCACATAAAAAGATAGAATAAAATATTTACAAAAAAGGTGAAGGGTGTACTCACTTTTGTGAGATACTGTATATGAGTAGTTATTGGTAAACATGGGGTATGACTTGCTATGCAACTTTAATGTCCAAGTCACAAGCGTGAATGGGGTGTAAAAGCTTGAAGTGTCATTTCTGTCTGCGCCTTCGTTTCTCTACTATCGGCATGAATTACTTCTGACGAGTTTTCCTGACACCAAGAGAAAAAAGGTGACAGGTGATTGAAAGCCCCAGCTCTGTTTTATGTCCCTTTCCTCCAAGCAGTTCTCAGAGCTCTCCTCACTGAACTCTGAAGTGTGTCATTTCAGCTCTCCACCCCCTTTTTTCTGAACTCTCGGACAAGCTTATAAATTCTGGACTTTGAATGCATGTAGAGAAGAAAGGGTTGCAGATAGACAGATACAACTTATGTAGGAGGATTTGTTTATTTTCTATGTATCACCTGAAGATAGCCCCTTCATTGGGTAAATGTAAGGATTTCCAACCACTTTAAGTTAGTCTGGTATATGGCTGGCCTGGAGGTACAGTATGGCTCTGTTTAAACCATCATCTGCTGTACCATCCATTCATTTTTTTTATCATTTATGTCATTGTTTTTTTCAAGAAATACCTATTCCTTCTAATTATAATGTTCCTAACACATAATTATCCCTCATTAGTGTAATCTTCAGTGTTGTATCTAAAGGCAATAATCAGGTGTCAGTTTCTCAGGTAACAAGTTCCTTGTTTATCTAAAGCTGCTCATCTACCTGATATGTGGTTGTCACCTTTGTTTCCTGTCATTTATTTGTTTGCACGTGTTTTTCGCAGAGCAGTAACCTGTAAGTGAGCTAATAATTAGTAACCTGATATACTGTACAGTATAATCCGTTTCATCCTTCTGTACTGCCGTAAGAAATGGCAAACCCAGCATGACAATTATACATACTTCAAACTTTGTTAAGGTTTTCGGATCAAATGGATATATAACCTTATTGGCCGATTACATAGGAAGTGTGTTGCGTGCAGCAGAAGAGGTCATTGACTTCTGTCAAAGGTTTGTTTCACACGGTCTTCAGCTTGTACATAAACCCCATTGTGTACTTAAAAGTGGGGTATGCCTGTATAAGACCATTGTCAACAGCAAGCTTTAGCAAAGTATTTGCAGAGCTTTCAGCAAGCTTTGTTGAAGTTTTTAAAGTACAATTCAACGCCACCATGTAAATGTTGAGCACAGATCCTGATGGGACTGCTGATTGCCACTTTAACCACTTTCAGACCGGACCATTTTACTGGCTGAAGACCAGACCACTTTTTGCGATTCGGCACTGCGTCACTTTAACTGACAATTGGGCGGTCGTGCGGCGTGGCTCCCAAACAAAATTGACGTCCTTTTTTTCCCCACAAATAGAGCTTTCTTTTGGTGGTATTTGATCGCCCCTGCGGTTTTTATTTTTTGCGCTATAAACAAAAAAAAGAGCGACAATTTTGAAAAAAACGCATTCTTTTTTACTTTTTGCTATAATAAATATCCCCCAAAAATATATAAAAAAACATTTATTTTCCTCAGTTTAGGCCGATACGTATTCTTCTACATATTTTTGGTAAAAAAAATCGCAATAGGCGATTATTGATTGGTTTGCGAAAAAGTTATAGCGTTTACAAAATAGGGGATAGTTTTATAGCATTTTTATTAATAATTTATTAATAATTTTTTCTTATAGTATATGGCCAGCATAACCTGAGGTTACAACCTAGCGTCAGGTGTGGTATAACAATTCCTGTGAAACAAAGTGCAAATTCACAGCTGCTAAGCATTGATCCCATAATCTGTGAAAACATATATACAATATACAAAAAACAAAAAGATATGCAGCACTGTGTGATACTAAACCTTACAAATGCATAGTGCCATAAACAATGAAAATCAATATTGCTAAAAAAATGTACTGTATATACTCGAGTATAAGACGACCCGAATATAAGCCGAGGCACCTAATTTTACCATAAAAAAATAGGAAAACGTATTAACTTGAGAAAACGCCAAGGGTGAGAAATGCGCAGCTACTGTAAGTGGAAAAGAGGGTCAACAATGCCCATTTGCAGCCTCACTGTGCCCATTTGCAGCCTCACTGTGCCCATTTGCAGCCATAGGTCCCCCGAACTTCAAACTTGGTAGTTAAGGGTTCCTAGAAACCCCCTAGCTGCAGCCAAAATTGGGGGTCTCTGGACCCAAAGGGTCCCGAAATGACATTGCTGCAGATGGACATAGTTGACCGACTTTGGGGCTCCGTATCTCCCATATGGAGCTAGGAATCCCAAATTTGGTGTGCAAACCCAGTGCACTATAACATATCCAAAGATTGGGTTCCTAGCACCAAGTGGCCCTGAGATACGGGGCCCCAAAGTCGGTTCGGGAAATGTCAAGCACTTTTTTCGGATCTCGGGGCCACTTGCAGCTAGAAACCCCATCTTTGGATATGTTGTAGTGATAGTTCCACTGGGTTGGCACACTTGGGGTTCCTAGCACCATGTGGCCCCAAGATATGGGGCCCCAAATTCGGATCAGAAAATGTCATTCTGCTGCAGAAAAGTGCTTGACTCAAGTATAAGCCGAGGAGGGCATTTTGAGCACAAAAAAATGTGCTGAAAAACTCAGCTTATACTCGAGTATATACGGTAACTATGAATATAAAAAAAATATTTTTTTTGTGTAACAAGCAAGCTCTCAGTAAAAAAAATGTAGTATTAATCCTTAATATCAAGTGTCCAAAAAAAAAAAAAGAGAGATTTTTTCTCCCAATTTACATAAATACACAGAGACAAGAGGGTATTATACGTATTAATGTCCAAAAGGTGATGATAATCCTGATCAGAAGAGGGTGACTTCACACACGTGCCCCCCCCAGCCCCCACCGCCTATGTGAATGCGCTCACCTCCAACAGTGTGACCGCACACTTAAGTTTGGTCCACATAAGCAGTTGAACCACTCCTGGGCTCTATGTGAAAGTGTCTCGGCAGGAAAAATCCAGAGAAGTTCTCCTCAATTTAAAACAAAAAGAGGCTGGATAATGCATTATCGCTAGTTTATCCACTTCAATACCGGGCCTGTTCTGGCACTTCTCTCCTACATGTAAAAATCATCATCAAAATTACTCAGAACCCCCAAACATTATATATGTTTTTTTCGCAGACACCCTAGGGATTAAAATGGCGATCATTTACAGTAAAGTTAGTCCAATTTTTTTGTATAATATGAAAGATGAGGTTACCCCAAGTAAATAGATACCTAACGCGTCACGCTTTAAAATTGCGCACACTCATGGAATGGCGCTAAACTTCAGTACTTAAAAGTATCCATAGGCAACGCTTTAAATTTTTTTACCAGTTTAGAGTTAGAGGTCTAGTAGTAGAATTGTTGCACACGCTCTAACGCACGCGGCGATACCTCACATGTGTGATTTAAACAGCGTTTAAATATGTGGGCGGGACATACATGTGCGTTCGCTTCTGAACGCGAGCTACCGGAGACAGGGGCGTTTTACTTTTTTTTTTACACTTTTATTCCTATTACAAGGAATGTAAACATCCCTTGTAATAGGAATCTATTTTGACAGGTCCTCTTTATGGAGAGATGCGGGGTCAATAAGACCCCACATGCAAGGAAAATAAAAAACAGCATTTTAGTTTGCACATGGATGATAAAATCAGCAGAGCTTCCCCTCATTTCAGATCTTCCCTTCAGATCTACAGCGACTGCACTTTCAAGTGCACTTGTAGTGCAAAGTGAATTTGCCTTTAGTCTATGACATCATTCCTCCTTTCTTGATTGGCTTATTTTTTTTTTTTCTAATGGCTGACTTCAGGTGTTTGAAATACAGGAGTTTAAAAAGTGTACAATTGGGCTGATTTACTAAAGGCAAATAGACTGTGCACTTTGCAAAGTGCAGTTGCTCCAGAGCTTAGTAAATGAGCAGAAGCTCATCATCCAATCATGTGCAGGCAAAAATGCATTTTTATTTTCCTTGTACGCGATTGGGTACTCCTTGCAAAGTGAAGCTTTACCTCATTTACTAAATTCTGGCGCAACTGCACGTGCAGAGGGCAACTGCACTTTGCAAAATGCACAGTCTATTTGCCCTTAGTGAGAGCCGGTTCACACAGGGGCAACACAACTTGCAGGCCGACTCTGTGAGGCGACCTGCACACAACTTCAGCGGCGACTTGCAAAACGACTTCTATATAAAAGTCAACGCAAGTCACCCCCAAAGTAGTACAGGAACCTTTTTCTTGAGTCGCTCCTATTAGAACAGTTCCATTGTACAGAACGGAGCGCGACTCAGGCCGTGTGCCCCGAGCGATCTCGGGAGCCCGGCGGTGATCGCGACTGCCAGGCACTGGCATCAGCTCCGTGGGTGAGCAGGGTGATTCGTGCAGCCAAGCCATTCTTCCGCAGTATAACTGCGGTGGCTGGTCGGCATATGGTTAATAAATACATACTGTAGATATGTTTTTAACTTTTGAATAATATCATGGTTGCTCTTGAGTGTATATAATGGAATTCTACTTATTTACCCAACAGGAAAAAGCTGCAGATACAAAGATCACCTTTCTAATTTCACTGAAGCATACCCTAGAGCTTGTGGAGCCATTAAAGGTAACTGCAAACTTCAGATTCTGTTACTGCAGCCTGGTTAGACGGGCAGATGCACACAGCTAAGTTCTTAAAGTGGACCTGAACTCAAAAGTGAAGATTTTCTTTTTCTAGAAATGTTAGCTGTTACTAAGCACTGAAAAATATGGCAGTTTCTGGTATGTGAGGTTGGCTAGGCATTCTTGTGCCTTCAGCCCCATAGCTGTATATCTACAGTGTGAGATCTAAGGCCTCTGACTGTGGTCTCTGGAGTTTTGAGGTGAGATTTGTTGATGTCAGTGCTGTGCTGCTCACTGATCTCCATTGCTGGAGGCTCTGATATAATGAGGCAAATCCCTGCCTCTACCAAGATGGCTGCCTCCACACAGAGACAGAGCAAAACATGATGATGCAAGTCAACAATAAGGAAAGATTGGCTGCAGAGGGACCACAGGCAATACTGGTGACCCATCCTCTGCCCTCTTCCTGCCTTATTTGGGAACAGCTTGCAGAGTCAGTTCCTTTTTAACGGAACTTCACGGAATCACTCATGTCAAACAAGGTAATCACCTACTTTCTCTCCACTATAGTTTTTCAGCTTTGTTCCTACCTAACTTTGAATCCTATTACAATTTGGTGTTCCCACTCCTCCTTGTGTCCTACAGAAGTAAAAGACGGTACCATGTGATTGCTGTGACCAATCACAACAGATCACATGACAATTGTAAACCATGGATGGCTTCCTTTCATGCCATCCATTGTGTACAATTGAGTTGCTAGCTTTGATTGGTCACAGTGATCACATGGTACAGACAGGGCCAATCACAGCCCATCTTTACCATGTGATTAACACTCTGGACACTTTTTGGGGTCATGTGGCACAGAGATGCTGGTTGTTAAGGAGCAGGCACCCGCTGGTGTACTTAACTACCAGTGAATAGCTGAATGTTAAGGAGCCAGCACATGCACTCCCCCCATCCCCTGCCGGAGTAGCATAGGAGTTCTACAGCCATCCATCTCTTCTGGTCCATCCACCACCCCTCTACTTACATTGTTGGAGTTGATGCTCCAGGCTGTTCCGCACGCTGTCTGTTTTGCATCTTGTGGTAGCATTGCTCCTGCACTAGAGGATCCGGAGCATGCTAGCCACCAAGGAGGTACTGAGGGAAGCATTATCACTGGTTGTTAAGGAGCCGGACCCTGCCAGCATCCTTAACAACCAATGAATAGATGGTTGTTAAGAAGCCATCACCCAGCAGCATCCTTAACAACCAGCTATTCACGGATCTGCACTGTAATGCAATGTATTAAATGCGCTATGCATTTTTTAACCATTTCCCACCCAAAGACATCATATGACGTCTTTGTCTTTCAGTGGGAATATCTGAATGATGCCTGCAGCTACAGGCATCATTCAGATATCCTTGTTTTCAGCCGGCGATTCTGTGCACCATAAGAACGATCATAGCAGCCGTTTCTCCGCTTGATTATTCTTACGGGCGACAGGAGGGGACATCCCGCCGCCATCCGGTGCTTCTCCGGGCTCTCCCGTGCCATTGGGGACCCGGAGAAAAAATCGTCCGCCGCCGCATGGCGGCCATAGAGATTTCCAGTGACCAGATGGTCACCAGTCATCTCTATGACTGCCGGAGGCCCGTGCGCGTCGTTATGACGTCACGTCCGGATGTAAACAAAGCTGCGATCGTGGCTGTTAAGCATGAGATCATGGATTTTTTTTTCCCGATCTCATGCTTTCCAGCCTGGAGAAGAGATATGGAGTCTTATTGACCCCACATCTCTCCATAAAGAGGACCTCTCACAATAGATTCCTATTACAAGGGATGTTTACATTCCTTGTAATAGAAATAAAAGTGATAAAAAAAAATATTTTTTTTAAAAGAAAGTGTAAAAAATAAAGTAAAATAAAAAAAATAATAATTTAAAACGCCCCTGTCCCCGGGAGCTCGCGCTCAGAAGCGAACGCACACGTAAGTCCCGCCCACATATGTAGGAGAGGAGTGCCAGAATAGGCCCTGTATGGAATTGGTTAAAAACACATTTTATTCATTGATCCCTAGACTTAACAAGCATTTAACCCACTGTGCAGGACCACCTCTGAAATGGGGATTTAACCACTTTCAGACCGAACCATTTTGCTGTCCAAAGACCAGACCACTTTTTGGATTTTGCGTCACCTTAACTGACAATTGCGCGGTCGTGCGACGTGGCTGCCAAACAAAATTGACGTCCTTTTTTTCCCACAAATAGAGCTTTCTTTTGATGGTATTTGATCACCTCTGCGCTTTTATATTTTTTGCGCTATAAACAAAAGAAGAACGACAATTTAGGAAAAAAAAAAACATAATTTTTTACATTTTGCTATAATAAATATCCCCCAAAAATGTCTAAAAAAAATGTATTTTCCTCAGTTTAGGCCGATACGTATTCTTCTACATATTTTTGGTAAAAAAAAAAAAAAAAAAACGCAATAAGCGATTATTGATTGGTTTGCGCAAAAGTTATAGCGTTTACAAAATAGGGGATAGTTTTATGGCATTTTTATTAATATTTTTTTTTTACTAGTAATGGCGCCGATCAGCGATTTTTATTGTGACTGCGACATTATGGCAGACACATCGGACATTTTTGGGACCATTGTCATTTATACAGCAATCAGTGCTATACTGTACAAATACATTGATTCCTGTGTAAATGAAACTGGCAGTGAAGGGGTTAACCACTAGATGGCAGTGTAGGGGTTAGGTGTGTCCTAGGGGCGTGTTGCTAACTGGGGGGCGTGGCTGTGTGTTACATCACAGGGAGCAGAGATCAGTAACACTGTTGCTAGGCAGAATGGGGAGATGCTTGTTTACTTTAGCATCTCCCCGTTCTTCCTCCCCGTGAGACGATCGCGGGTATGCCCACGGCGATCGAGTCTGCGAGACCCGCGATTCGGCTCACGGAGCTCCTGATTTAAAGGGACGTACCTGTACGCCCATTTGCCTGTCCGTGCCATTCTGCTGGCGTACATCTGTGTGCGCCGGTCGGGAAGTGGTTAAAGTTTGTTTTACCCTCTGAAAATAATGCTGCATACACACGACCGGACTTTCCGGGAGAAAAGGTCAGACGGAATCAATCCGTCAGATATTCCGATCGTGTGTGGGATGATCCGATCGTTTTTCACAAAAAAATTCAGACAGACCTAGAAATAGAACATGTTTCAAATCTTTCAGACGGAATCAATTCCTAAAACCGCTCATCTGTATGCTGGTCCGACGGACCAAATACGAGGCAAGGGCAGCTACTGGCTATTGGCTATTGCACTTCCTTTTTTTAGTCCCCTCGTACGTCATCCCGTTCAAAAATGAACGGACTTTGGTCCATTCGTGTGTGGGCAAGTCCGTTCGTTCGGAACTCCGTCGGGAAGACCGTCAGACCTTTTCTGCCTAAAAGTTTGGTCGTGTGTACGTGGCATTAGGAGTTTATATTATTGTTGTTATTATTAATATTTCTGGAGCAAAAATCATCTGTAAAATGCAGTTACTTATAGAAAGCAATCACATTTAGCTTGAATTTAGTCAGAAATGCAAAACCTGTCTGTTCTTATAAACTGGAGTGGGATTTAGGAACAGATTTACATCCTAGGCATTAATTTATTAAGACTTTTGAGAGACTGCAGGCAGTCTGTGTAAATCTTTCTATAGGTAGATAGATTGAGGCCTTTGCTCCTTATATATTCAGAAAAAAATCTTCTTTTACAGGCTGTACTGAAAAACTGTAAGACGTCACTTCTCAAAGCTTACTATTCTTCTCTAGAGGATGAAAGGCAAGTTGTCAGTCATGCTAACTCACCTACAGGCTATATTTTCCCTCAAGGATAAATACTTCTCTTGATCACCTGATGTATTTTGATGCCTTGTTGTTTAGGGCCCATTCAAATACAAGGCTAGAATATTTGTGGTTGTGGTTTCATTATGTGTCTCTTAGGTACAGTTCGATCTCTTGCATTGTTTTTTTATTTTTTTTTGGTTTCTTATTGCATGCAGAAAATGCTTTTTTAACCTCCCTGGCGGTATGATTCTGTCCGGAATTTAGTGCTGAAAGCGGTACAATTATTTTGCATGGAAATTTGGCGTTTTTATATTGTAGGCATGCAATTCTTATGAATAACTCACTTAAATCTGTCCGAACCAGAGTCTAGTAGACATCCCGGGTATGATAAAGTTTGAAACACAAAATCATAAATTATAATATAATAAAATATATATAAAAATGATTCAATAATGTAATCAAATCAAAAACACTGAAATTTGCTCAGTTGCAGAATAGTCGCTGTCATTAAATTTATTGTTTGATGATAAAATGTGATTCTAATTTTCTATCTGTGTTTTCTAGCTGGTCTAAAACCACTTTTGACATAAAGGGACACTTTTTGGTTGCTATGGACAATCTCCAGTTTCCAGGCAGAAAAAAAATCTTTTTATTATATAAAATGACATGCAGGGCACTGGGCAGACCTCTAGGGACAAAGGGGATGTGTATTTTTTGTATACAGTACTGTAATCTGTAAGATTACAGTACTGTATGTGTGTTGTGTTTTTAAACTTTTTTGGATTTGGCGCCGATCTCCGCTCCCGTGCGTCGTAACGTCGCAGGGAACGGAGATCAGCGGCACTCGGCACTGTGTGAATCGAGCGAGCGGACACATCGCAGGATCCAGGGGAAAAGGTCAGTAACTTCCCCCCTGTATCCTGCAACGCAAGCCCGAGGTTCTGGCTCAGGGGTTACCGCTCCTAGCAGAAAAAACTGAACCCGAGCCAGACTCGGGATTACCGCCAAGGAGGTTAAACACTTGTGATTTTTATTAATACACATGCATCTAGAAATTATCAAAACTATTTAGGCAAAACTGATTTTGCCCCAGAATTACAGATTTTGCTGTGAAATTGCCTATTTAGCTGTCAAGACTTTGCTAGATATGCATTTTTTTCTTTCTTTTTTTATTTTTTTGAAGGTATGTTTATAGCAGTTTAGTTTATTACATATGTGTGAAATATTACATTAAAACAGTTTATATGTTTTCACGTAACTTTCACCCAGGATGCATATTCCCTTTTTCTTTTATTTTTTCCTTTTTTTGTGTTTTGAGTAATTGTGTACTTTTATTTTACTTGTTTTCGCTGTCTATATTTTATTGTCTGTAATAATAAAATAAAATAAAAAAACAACAGCTCGTTGCACCCTGAAAAACCACTCTAAAGCTGAACTCTGGGCACAAAAACTTTTAGTTTATATATACAGGCATACCCCACTTTTAAGTACACAATGGGGTTTATTTACTAAAGCTGGAAAGTGCAAAATCAGGCTCACTTTTGCATAGAAACCAATGAGCTTCCAGGTTTTATTACCAAAGCTTAATTGAACAATCTGGGGTTAGAAGCTCATTGGTTTCTATGCAGAAGTGAGTCTGATTTTGCACTTTCCAGCTTTAGTAAATAAACCCCATTGTGTACTTAAAAGTGGGGTATTCCTGTATATCAGTAGCCACAAAGGATATAAATCTATTTGTGTGTACCCTTTGTGTGCCTTTGCAAACCCATATATTTCCTAGGAAAAGAAGCAGTGACATCATCACTGTACTGTACAGAGAGCAGAGCTATAGGTAGGACCCAATAGGCCCCACCCATCACAGGCATCATTTGCAAAAAACTACAGGAGGGGCGGAAAAAAGACCAGTCACCCTGCACAAGGAGAGAGAACAGTAGCACTTGAAATTGCACTGAAAGTGCACTTTGAAGTGCAGTCGCTGTAGATTTGAGGGGGACATGCAAGGAAAATAAAAAAACAGCATTTTAGCTTGTACATGATTGCATAATAAAATCAGCAGAGCTTCCCCTCATTTCAGATTTACCCCTCGGATTTACAGCAACTGCACTTCCAAGTGCACTTCCAAGTGCACTTTGCACTTGTAATGAAAAATGGATTTGCCTTTAGTAAATAACCCCCACTGGGAGTTTAGTCTTTGGTGAGGTTTTGAGTCTTCGCCCCCAAAAAAATGGTGTGAATATAAATTTCAATTATGTGAAACACATCTGCACATGATTGAGGTATTCAAAATGAACAGGTATTTGCATTTCATGTGAATATATAATGTAAGTGAATAATCACACAATGATTTGAATCAAGAGTCTTAATCATAAGAGCAAATCAGCCCCATCACATCCACATTCCACTTATTTAGAGCAACTGCATTGGACGCCCCCATCTCACTGACCTGAAGTAATGTTTGCTCATATATCCTTGCTTTGTATAGAATTGGCCTAGGTTAGATTGTTTGTTTGTTTTTTTTCTCCGAAAATCTGGAGTTTCACTTTACTCTGCTTTTTGTTATCTTTTACCAGGTTTGATCTTATACTTGAAAAAATTCGAACAGTCATTAATGATGACACCAGATACATCAGAGGATGTCTCAATATGAGAACTCAGAAGTGTTATGCAGTTAAGCCGAACATTAGCGAGTTCCTCGACATTGCCCGAAGAACGTATGCAGAAATCGTAGATGACATTGCTGGTATTGATCAAAAGTTCTGGGAGCTCCTTCTCTTTCTGTATCATCATTCATTTCCTAAGGCTTTTGTCATAGATCCTGTATATTTGTGTCCAGAGTTAAAGGAATATTTCTTTACTATTAGCACTTTACATTTTGCCACTTAAAGGGGAAAATTTATCTTTTTTTAAGCCAGGTACACACGGGCCTAATTAAAAAAAAAACAGCAGACATTCGGCCCGTGTGTATGTTGATCTGACATTTGGCCATCTTCTGTCGGACGAGCATGCTGGAAAACCAGCAACCGACAGACTCCCAATCAGAACAGTTTTTTGTTGCATGCTGTCAACATACGAAAATTCTCATACAACCAAACTCAACTTCGGAAGTGATGTAATGTGTTCTTTTGTTTCGGAGCATACGTAGTCTTGCTCTTACGATTTTTTTCGGATGGAAACTGTACTAATTAAACAAAAATCAGACGTTGTGTTCTCATACAACAAAAATGTTATAGCCTGCACATCCAGTTTTTGTTTTCTGATCGTGTGTACAGGCCTTTAGTGTATACCAGGCTTTAGTTTAGTGGGCAGCTGGTTAATAACCTGGAGCTCTGTTAGGACTTTTGTACATAGGCATTTGTTTGCATTTAAACTGCTCCCCCCCCCCAATACAAGTCAAAGACTATGCAATAGAAACAGCCCATAAGGAAGTCAGAAGTCGCTCTGAAGGAACTCGGAAGAAGCATCTTCAATGCAAACTGAATGCTCAGATTTTCTGTTGGGTACACCATTCATCTCCTTAGCATTACAGCATGGCCTCCTGCTGTAAACCACCATAGACCTTATTTTTATTGCAGACTATTAATGGTCACTCAGAAGCAGACTGTGGGAATTACAAATCTCGTGACTAATGCTTCACACCAAAGGAGTTGTTAAAGCATAAGTGCACTTTAGGAAAAAGTACATTCATCCTTTTTGCCCCTGTGCCCTGGCCTAACCTAACCCACCCTTCCCAGATGCATACTTACCTCTCAGTCTTTGGTGATTGTTTACATCCTGGCTGCGTCTGTGCATTTCAGCCTCCTATGCCCCGTACACCGGATCGGACTTTCTGACAACAAAACCGTGGAATTTTGTTCAAAGGTTGTTGGCTCCAACTTGTCTTGCATACACACGGTCACACAAATGTCGGCCAACAATTTTACGAACGTAATGACATACTAGATGTACTACGTGGTTTTTCAGCTCTTTAGTGCCACCCTTTGGGCTCCTTCTGCTAATTTTGTGTTAGTAGAAGTTTGAGTGTTGATTCGCGCTTTTCTTTTTTCCTTTTTTTATTTTGCGCTATTATTATTATTATTATTCTTGATATCACTTGATAAAAAAAGCCTTTGCAAATTCGTCAGTCATCAGTATCGCCAGCAAAACAGCTTCATTATTATCCCATTAAAAAGGAAGAGAATTGTGCGCTGCATTTCGAGATTTCATAATTTGCCACGTCACGAATGTTAATTCTCCATTACGAATGCTAGTTTACAAGACCAGCTGCTTCTGCTTCTGAGCATGTGTGGACTTTTGTGCACGGATTTGTGTACACACGATCGGACTTTCCAACAACAAAGTTTTGTTGGCAAAAAATTTAAGAACCTGCTAGCCAACATTTGTTGGCGGAAAGTCCGACAGCAAATGTTCGATGGAGCATACACACAGTCGGACTTTGCGACAACAAGCTCACATCCAACATTTCCCGTCAGACAATCAGATTGTTTGTACATAAGACTTCTATGGAGCTATCTTTCTTCATCTCTGGTCTCAAGACAGCCCCATAGAAGTAACTGTAGTGCACAGGCGTGGCCAGGAAGGCGAGACTTGTGGCACTGTATGTAAACAATTACCAGAGGCCACTACTGTTGAATCTAGGTAAGTATACATTTTTTCTGAAAGTGCACTTATTTTTTAACACAGATTGCCACCCAGCTGTTAAACCACTTAAAATGTGTGTTTAACAGAATAAAATAAAAAACACATTCAGTACATCTATGCAATACATGCAAATGTCCCCATGTTTTATTCATTTCAATGCTGCAAGTACAGAAAAATACCTGTTTATCTGACAGAAAATCTAGTGGGCTCCTAATTTTGCTGTTTGAGCTGACAAAACAGTACACTGAAATTCCAAGACGTGTTGTCAGCCCTGTGCAGCTTTTTTCATTTGGATTACGGAACACCTCCCCTCTACTTTCTTCATCTCCATAGCAAAATTAGGACATGTTATGTATTTCAGCAGGGTGGAACTGGACAGGGCTGACACCACTGTTTCCAAGTATTTCCGTGCAGAAACAGATTTGCATTGTGAGCTCAATACAGGAAGTTAGGCGCTCAGTGGATTTTTGGTATGATCTACAGGTGTTTTTCTGCACTTATTAGGCTGGGTTCATACTGATGCGAATTTGATGCAGGTTTCTCCACATCCAAATTGCATGACAGGAGAGTGTGACTGCCTCTCAATGGAGCCGGTTCACACAGCTCCAGGGCCGCCACGGAGAGCACTGGAAAGGGGTCCTATGCATCTTTGGCTCAGTTTGAGGTGCGAATACAGGCAAAAATCCGGACCTGATTCGCACCTGAAGCGGTGAACAGGGACACACTGGACCCAGGCAGAACCTGCGGCTCCATCAGTGTGAACCCAGCCTAAAAGTGGTAGTAAACTCATTACAACAAATCCACAGCAATGAGAATGCCACATTATAATGCAATTAAAACCACAACGGGATAAGCTAAAGCATCATACAGTGCCTTGAAAAAGTATTGATACCCCTTCAGCCAGAAAAAAGAGGTTTTAGTTTTGGAAATAGTGGGCAAGGTTTAAATCTGCTGTTGAGTTTTTATTGCTTTGTTACCACTAGTAAGATTTCTGCTCACAACCTCATCAGGTTGCCTGGAAGGGAATTAAGTGGAAATCTCCCATTGGGGATAAGGACAGCAGTGATAAGGACAGCAGTGAGGACTCTGTTTTAGTATGAGAAGTAAGATGTTTGCAATTGAAAAGTTTGCTTGTTATTTCCTATGGGGTCAATAAGACCCAAGGCTAGGAGAAATGTCCTCACCAATGACCATTAAAAAAAATAGAAGACTGCTATAAGTTCTGACTATTTGCCACTATGTCCAAAACAATAAAATGCATTTGGCTGGAGTTATGGTCTGTTATATTATTACTTGTTCATCCAGACAGGCTGATGCTATTAAGAACCATGTTAAAAACCTGCAAAGTTTTATTTGTATACAGGAATGATATCACAGCTATCTGACAAGTATAACTTGCCACTAAGAACAAGTTTCAGCACTGCCCGGGGATTCTTCATCCAGATGAATGCTGAAGGAAGTATGCAGCAGTCTCTTCCTGCAGAATTTGTTAAGGTGGCTATTGTTTTTATTTAGACACTATCACTGTAAGGTGTATTGGTCATACCCATGATATATATTGGTCTTGCCCATTATGGATTAAAGAAAAAAAACAAAATTTAAAAAAATATATACGTTCTGTTGCCTCTGATACCCGACGGATCCATTTAGAGGTGCATGCAATCTATGATTGTTTTGATAGTCCAAACATTTTCTAAAAATGATGTTGTCTTGTATCTAAATAGTTAAAAAAAAAAAAAAGAAAAGAAAGGCAGGGGAAGCAGGTAGGCCTTAGTTGTTTGTTTGATGGAGTTAAACATATAGAAGAGTGCTGAAGAGACATGAACATCTAGAGGGATGCTGGGGAAACACAAACATCTAGAGCAGCCTTTCTCACCTAAGGTTCCTCCAGAGGTTCTAGGGGTTCTTTGAGCAATTAGCAATTTCTGAGTCTCAAACAAATAACCACTGACACAAATGATGTTTTAGGCTACCTATAAGGATTGGTGGATTATTCCCACAGATCACAAATATTAGGAGCATTCTTCCCTCTGACCATCATGATGTACTGTGAGCTGTAGATATAGTACCGTATATACTCGAGTATAAGCCGAGTTTTTCAGCACATTTTTTTGTGCTGAAAGTGCCCCCCTCGGCTTACACTTGAGTCAAGTATTTTTCTGCAGCAGAGAATGACATTTTCCGAACCGACTTTGGGGCCCCGTATCTCGGGGCCACTTGGTGCTAGGAACCCCTTGGTGCACTACAACATATCCAAAGCTGGGGTTCCTAGCACCAAGTGGCCCCGAGATACGGGGCCCCAAAGTCGGTTCGGAAAATGTCATTCTCTGCTGCAGAAAAGTGCTTGACATTTTGCGAACCGAAATGTTGTAGTATAGTGGATATGTATTAGTGCTAGTTCCACTGGGTTTGCAAACCAAATTTGGGGTTCCTAGCACAAAGTGGCCCCGAGATACGGGGCCCCAAAGTCAGTCAACTGTGTTCATCTGCAGCAATGTCATTTCGGGACCCTTTGGGTTTAGAGACCCCAAATTGGCTGCAGCTAGGGGGCCTCTAGGAACCCTTAACTACCGGGTTTGAAGTTTGGTGGACCTATGGCGGCAAATGGGCACAGTGAGGCATGCAAATGGGCATTGTTGACCCTCTTTTCCACTTACAGTAGCTGCGTATTTCTCACCCTAGGCTTATACTCGAGTCAATACGTTTTCCCATTTTTTTGTGGTAAAAGTAGGTGCCTCGGCTTATATTCGGTTCGGCTTATACTCAAGTAAATACGGTAATTCTTAGCAGGGATTCCTTGAGACCGTAAATTTATTTCAATAATTCTGCCTTGTTAAAAGGGTTGAGAAATGCTGATCTAGAGGGATACTGGAGAAACCTGCACATCCAGAGCAGGGGTCTCCATACTTTCTGAATTAAGGGTCAGTTTACTGTCCTTCAGACTTTGAAGGGGCCAGACTGTGGCCAGTGTGAGTATAAAATGCTTTGGTGTCAATGGGAGTAAACCATGCCCCATCATTGGTATTAGTGGGAGGATTATTGCCCTATTGTTGGTATCAGGGGAAGAAATAGTGCCCCATCCTTGGTGTCAGTGGGAGGGATAGTGCCTCATCATTGGTGTCAGTGGGAGGATTAGGGCCCTGCAGTTGGAGTTAGTGGGAGGAATTGTGTCCTATCATTGGTATCAGTGGGAAGAATCGTGCTCCATTGTTGGGGTCAATGGTATGAATAGTGCCCTATTGTTGGTATTAGCGACAGGAATTATGCCACATTGTTGGTGTAGAAGGAATAGTGCCTTGTATTAGTGGGAGGGATAGTGTTCCAAGGGCCTGATAAAGGCAAGCAATGAGCTACAGTTTGGAGATCGCTGCTCTAGAGGGATTCTGGAGAAACATGAACTTTTAGAATGATGCTGGAGAAACATGAACATCTAGAGACGTGCTGGAGAAACATGAACATCTAGAGACGTGCTGGAGAAACATGAACATATAGAGACGTGCTGGAGAAACATGAACATCTAGAGACGTGCTGGAGAAACATGAACATATAGAGACGTGCTGGAGAAACATGAACATCTAGAGATGTGCTGGAGAAACATGAACATCTAGAGACATGCTGGAGAAACATCTAGAGACAAGCTGGAGAAACATGAACATCTAGAGACGTACTGGAGAAACATGAACATCTAGAGACGTACTGGAGAAACATGAACATCTAGAGACGTACTGGAGAAACATGAACATATAGAGACGTGCTGGAGAAACATGAACATCTAGAGACATGCTGGAGAAACATCTAGAGACAAGCTGGAGAAACATGAACATCTAGAGACGTGCTGGAGAAACATGAACATATAGAGACGTGCTGGAGAAACATGAACATCTAGAGATGTGCTGGAGAAACATGAACATCTAGAGACATGCTGGAGAAACATCTAGAGACAAGCTGGAGAAACATGAACATCTAGAGACGTACTGGAGAAACATGAACATATAGAGACGTGCTGGAGAAACATGAACATCTAGAGACGTGCTGGAGAAACATGAACATCTAGAGACGTGCTGGAGAAACATGAACATCTAGAGACGTGCTGGAGAAACATGAACATCTAGAGACGTGCTGGAGAAACATGAACATCTAGAGACGTACTGGAGAAACATGAACATCTAGAGACGTACTGGAGAAACATGAACATCTAGAGACGTACTGGAGAAACATGAACATATAGAGACGTGCTGGAGAAACATGAACATCTAGAGACATGCTGGAGAAACATCTAGAGACAAGCTGGAGAAACATGAACATCTAGAGACGTGCTGGAGAAACATGAACATATAGAGACGTACTGGAGAAACATGAACATCTAGAGATGTGCTGGAGAAACATGAACATCTAGAGACATGCTGGAGAAACATCTAGAGACAAGCTGGAGAAACATGAACATCTAGAGACGTACTGGAGAAACATGAACATATAGAGACGTGCTGGAGAAACATGAACATCTAGAGACGTGCTGGAGAAACATGAACATCTAGAGACGAGCTGGAGAAACATGAACATCTAGAGACGTGCTGGAGAAACATGAACATCTAGAGACGTGCTGGAGAAACATGAACATCTAGAGACATGCTGGAGAAACATGAACATCTAGAGACATGCTGGAGAAACATCTAGAGACATGCTGGAGAAACATGAACATCTAGAACAGCCTTTCTCAACCAGGGTTCCTCCATAAGTGTTCCTTGAACAATAATCAATTCTTACCTCTCATATAAGTAGCCACTGGCAACAATTACATTTTTTGGTTATCTGTATATGGGGGCATTCTTACCATGGCAGCCTACTTATTTCTTCTACATAAATATGAAATGACAACCAGCTGCCAGAAGACGTTACTCTTTCTCATTCCACAATGTTATGCTCCAAGCTGAGGTTACAGTTTTGTGTCACCGTCTGCTGTCATGGTAGCTTGAAGGCATATGCATATTGCCTGCATCTCCAGTCACCTTCCAGGTCATTGGCCAGTCTAAAGGCTTGTGTATTATGTTCCCATTAAAACTGATTTTCTCTCAATATATGTCAATGGAACAGAAGCATCTCAAACTGATCTCACATGCACGTTGAAGCTTGCTGCATTTGCACATCTACACAAACACTAAGGTGCATCCACTGTGCAGCAAATGGGGATGATATACAGTATGTATCGAGTAACTATGGCTGCCCTCTTTTGTGTGTGTGTGTGTATATAGATATATATTTCCTGTATCATTACATTATTATCATTATATCATTATTATTATTATTTGTTTTTGACACCTTTAAAGTCCCTTTTCATTTGTTCTCTCCCGCTCTATATTAGCTTTATGCTGACGGGAGGATGGGCCAGGAAAATGGAAAATTGTTATCACTTACCCTAATTTTCCTTTCCTGGCCCATCCTCACGTCAGCGCAGAACTCCCTCCCTAGTGGCCTGTCGCAGGCTAGGTTATCAAACATCTTAGTTGGGGGGAAATTTGCATTAATTCCGTTAAATACACCAATCACCTTCAACACAATAGATTTAAATGAACAGCGCCACACCTACTTTTATCTTTTTCTATCCATTTACCCCACTTAGGTGGGAGTAACCAGTAGGGGCAGCAGTTCTCTCTTTTTTTTCCTTTTTGAATTTTTAACTCTTGCATACATCTTCTTCCTGCTGGTACTTACTATCTCCATAGCGCCGAATCAAACACTTTCTCTTAGTTGGGGGAGGGACTATCTTTTATTCAGCTTGGAACATGTGGTCATGTGGGGCTCCAAAGGAGGTGTTAACCCGTTATGTGCTGACGTGAGTGTGGGCCAGGAAAGGAAAATTACGGCAAGTGATAACAATTTTCTGTTATATTTATAAAATTCCAAATTATGCTTAGGGTTTTTTGAGTAATATTTAGGTTAAAGGACACCCCAATGCACATTTACAGTACAGCAAAATCCACCTGCACTATAGCGCACCACAACGGATGGATGTGAAATGTTTGTATTTTATGTTGTGCATCATTGAAAAAAAATGGTGCTGGTACTCTTTCTAATGCGCTCAAGGGGGGGGTTCTAGCTCATTCAAAATAAATAAGTAGCCTAAATGCAGCAAGCATGCATAAAATGGATGTGCATAATGTGAATGAACCCCAAAGATAATACTAAAATACAATCGATACATCAGCTGAGAATGGAAGCCAATGAGAAATGTTCTGATTCAGTCTAAGGGCTCTTTCGTCCGTATGTCCGTTTTTCATCCATCCGTTTTCGGATGAAAAACGGACATACATGTATCCCTATGGGATAGTGGGTGTCAGTGGATGAGCCGCTGACACCCGAACTCATCCGTGCCCCCTATGGTCCGTTTCTGCAGACGGAGGAAAACCCTATTTTTCCATCCATCTGCAGAGCGGATCGGATGACGACGGACTCTACGGTCCGTCGTCACCCGATCCCCCATAGGGGAGAGAGCGGCGCTGTGACAGGTCCGTCCCTGCACAGTGTGCAGAGACGGACCTGTCATCTTCCTGCTCAGCGGAGATCGCTCCGGCGATCCCCGCTGAGCAAGCGTCTATCCACGGGGCGGATCTGCACTGATCCGCCCCGTGTGAAAGAGCCCTTACAAACATTGTTTGGGAGATACTAATTCTGTTTGGTGGGATAGCAGGCAATGAGATGCTGGCAGGAAGAAGACCCACGTGAGACACTTCTCTAACCTGGATATGCTGACAGCTGCTGTGAGATAGTTAATTGCAGTGGGTGCCTGAGCAAATTAACCCAAGAATCTTTTCATTGCAACTGCTTGCGATGTTCTTTTCCCAGGTGACGCGAGTTAAAAACACTTACAGCTTCACAACGGTCGATTTAATTAAGATGAATGAACGAATCAACGAATCACTCCGAGAAATCTACCACATGTCTTATATGTAAGTTTAGTCAGTGTCTCTTCTCTCTTCTCAAAGCCTTTATTTAAGCCCCGGAGGATTTTACCTCATTCCTGACCAGAGCACTTTGCGATACGGCACTGCGTCGCTTTAACTGACAATTGCGCGGTCGTATATATAAAAAAAAAATATTTTTTTCCTCAGTTTAGGCCGATATGTATTCTTCTACATATTTTTGGTAAAAAAAATCACAATAAGCGTATATAGATCGGTTTGCGCAAAAGTTATAGCGTCTACAAAATAGGAGATAGTTTTATGGCATTTTTTTCTATTAGTAATGGCGACGATCTGCGATTTTTATCAGGACTGCAACATTATGGCGAACACATCTGACACTTTTGACACTATTTCGGGACCATTGTCATTTATACAGCGATCAGTGCTATAAAAATGCACTGATTACTGTGTAAATGACACTGTCATGAAAGGGGGTTAACCACTAGGGGGCGATCAAGGGGTTAAGTGTGTCCTAGGGAGTGATTCCAACTGTGGGGGGGGGGGCTTCAACTCACATGACAGCGATCACTGCTCTCGATGACAGGGAGCAGTGATCTCTGTCATGTCACAAGGCAGAACAGGGAAATGCCTTGTTTACATAGGCACTTCACCCTTCTGCGGCTCCATAACACGATCGCTGGGAGACTGCCGGACATTGAGTCCACCGGTCACGCTGTAAGTGGCGGGGGCGCACGCCTGCTAGCCCCGCCATTTAAAGGGGACGTACAGGTATGCCAATTTGCCCACTGCTGCCATCGCGCCAACGTATATCGGCGTGCAGCGGTCAGCAAGTGGTTAAAGGGTTGGTACATCTAAAACTTGCAAGACATGGAGGTTGATTTACTAAAGGCAAATAGACTGTGCACTCTGCAAGGACGGTTGCTCCAGAGCTAAGTAAGGTAACGCTTCATTTTGCAAATGATAGCCAATCACATGCAAGAAAGATAAAAAAAACACAGCATTTCTGCTTGCACATAATTGGATGATGGAAGTCAGCAAATCTGCATTTACTAAGCTCTGTAGCAACTGCACTTGCAAAGTGCACAGTCTATTTGCCTTTAGTAAATCAACCCCATAGTGTATATCTTCTGTGAGATTGTGCGCCGTTTGAAAGGAGCAACAAGAAATTTTACTTTACCTGGTTTTGATGTCTTTTTCAGAATAGTGTGTAAGCTGCTTAATGAGATCTACGAGCACATCCACTGCCTGTACAGGTTATCGGATGCCGTCTCCATGCTGGATATGCTGCTTTCTTTGGCCAGTGTTTGCACACTGTCAGATTATGGTAAGAGACGCATCTTACAGAAATGGTAGATAAACTTGAACATATGTGTGTACAAGGTTAGAAATTGGATATGTTTGTATGTGTTGTGGGAGTTTCAACACCAGAAATGTTGGTATTTTCCACATTGATCTATTGAGTTATACATGTAATGCCGAACTGCAGAAAGATATAAAAGACAGAATAGAATGCAGCTCTGTATTAAGTAACACAAAACTCTGGTTTAGATGAAGAAAAAATTATATTCAAGTATGTATTGCTAAAGTGTTACTAAACCCAGGACCCTGCATTCACTATATCTGGTCAGTACACAGAACATGGAAATGCAATTGTTTGGGAAAATTATATACTGCTAAATACCTTTTCTCATCAGCAGTATATAACAGTCTTGTGACTTCTATCAGTGTCTGAATAAAGCTTGTAGGATGAGTTTTCATTCTGCTTTTACTGTCCTATGAGGCTGCAGGACCCCTGACCCTCTGTCTGGATAGTGCTAATTGGCCCTGTGCTGATCACATGCACCCTCCCAAGAAAAAAAAAAACCTTCTAGCAATACACACCAAACTGAATATGTGCAGCTTGTCCCCTTCCCTCAATAATATACAGAGATGAGTGGAAGAAGGGGAGGATCAGAGAAGACAGGATCAAACAGCCTTTTTACACAATGCAGAGGATTAACCCCTTAGGTTCCACAGTGAGTATAACAAGCATGCTTTGGTGTGTATACAGACTGATTTTACTGTTTTGAGTTTAGTAACACTTTGGCCTCATGCACACTGGATGTTTTTTGGACGTTTTTACAGCAGCTGCTTTTGGCTGTAGACGTTTTTTTCTACAGCCATTAAACTCTCCATCATGTTATCCTATGGGGGTTATTTACTAAAAGGAAATCTACTTTGCACTGGAAGTGCAGTCGCTGTAGATCAGAGGGGGACATGCAAGGAAAATAAAAAAACAGCATTTTAGCTTACACATGATTGGATGATAAAATCAGCAGAGCTTCCACTCATTTCAGATCTACCCCTTAGATTTAGAGCGACTGCACTTCCAAGTGAACTTGCAGTGCATAACCCCCTATGTGTCCATGCACACATGGGCTGTTAGCAGTTTTGAGCAGTAAAAAAAAACCAAAATGAATGGGTTCTGAGAGATGTTTTGCAGCTGTAAAAACGCTCTAACGCTGATAAACGTCGATAAACGCTCAAAAACTTTGTTAACGTCCAGTGTGCATGAGGCCTTTAACTCAAGAAACTTGCCTTCTGTTGCCCTTAGCTTCCTCCAAATCCCTTTTTTTTTGTTGCTACTGTGATCTGACTTCCTGTTTAGAGGATGGGCTACGTTTGTTGTCCAATTTAGGAACGTAGCCACCCACTCTTGCTCACTCCCAAGATAAACTGTGGACTGTGGACTCATGGATTTGTAGTGTGCATAGAGGAGTTCACATTACTGCAACTAATGTGCAGTTATCATTCCAAACAAATGGAAGTAAGGCCCCTTTCACACTGGGGCGTTTTTCAGGTGCTACAGCGCTAAAAATAGCGCCTGTACAGTGCCTGAAAAAATCCGGAGGGCTTTCACACTGGAGCGGTGCGCTAGCAGGATGGTCAAAAAAGTCCTGCTAGCAGCATCTTTGGAGCGGTGTATTCATCGCTCCTATACCGCTCCTACCCATTGAAATCAATGGGACAACCGCGGTAATACCGCCGCGAAGCGCGGCTGCGGCGGCGCTTTGCGGGGGGTTTTAACCCTTTTTCGGGGGAATACCACGGCTAAAACTATGGTAAAGCAGCGCTAAATATAGCGCTGCTTTACAGCGACGCCGCTCCCGGCCCAGTGGCCTAAGAGAGAAAAACGGAGAGGTTCAGGAGCTCATTGAGGATGTTGCAAAGAGGCAGAAGAACACAGTAAGAAACTATTTCATAAAACCGATTACAGGGCCATTAAAGTGGTTGTAAACCCTCCTAAAAAAAAAAAAAACACCCTGCAAGATAAAGGCATAATGAGCTAGTATGCATAGCATACTAGCTCATTATTAATTACTTACCTGAGAACAAAGCCCCTGCACCCGTTCCTCATCTCCCCCTGCGGCCGGCGACATCTATCCCGGAGGTTACTTCCGGGTATCGCAGCTCCGGCACTGTGATTGGCCGGAGCCACGATGACGTCACTCCCGCGCATGCACGGGAGCCGCCGGGAATGGCACAGTGCAACTGAATCAACGGCACGTACGTGCCATTGCTTCAGTTGGCTTAAGTGCGCATGTGCCGCATGACATCGGCACATGCAAATACAGGGATATCTTGTTAACCGTGCAGGTTTAGGAGATATCCAGTGCATCTACAGGTAAGCCTAATTATAGGCTTGCCTGTAGTTTAAAGTGGTTGTAAAGGGTTTACAATCACTTTAAGGGTTAAAGTACAACCACTTTAAGTAGTGGATGTGCATGGATTATTTGCAGAAAATATAGATATTGTTTAGTGCCACTTTAAAGTATAGCTAAAGCCAAAACCTGCTTTTTTTTTTTTTGCATAACGGATGAAATGTTTTTATTTTTTTTTATTTTATTTTTTATTTAAATAATAAACATGTTAGACAATGGCTCCCGCTGCTGCCTCTGTGTCCTGTGAGAGCAGAGAGAGTACTGAGCCCCGCTGCAGACTGGCACAGCAAAGAACTCAGACTGGTGTTTGGGGGGGGGCTTTAACTACTGAGACATTTTTTTTACCTTAATGCAGAGAATGTTTTAAAGTGGTTGTAAAGGCTCTGCATTAAAGCGGGATTCCACCCTAAAGTGGAACTCCCGCTTTTCGGGACCCTCCCCCCTCACACTTGGCACCTTTCAGGGGGGAGGGGGTTGCAGATACCTGTCTAAGACTGGTATCTGCACCCACTTCCGGCATAAACTCCCACAGGAGTTTACGCAGCTTCCTGTCCCGGCGCGCTGTCTGCCGGGACACACACACGTGTCCCGGCAGACAGCGCTGAAGATTCTCATTGCGACTCGCGCATGCGCAGTAGGGAATCGGGAAGTGAAGCCACTTCCTGATTCCCTCACCGAGAATGGCGCTGGCTACAGCAGAGAGCCGAGCGATCGATCGGCCTCTGCTGCAGACATCGCTGGACCCTGGAACAGGTAAGTGTCCATTTTTTAAAAGTCAGCAGCTGCAGTATTTGTAGCTGCTGGCTTTAAAAAAAAAATGTTTTCAGTACAGTCCCGCTTTAAGGTAAAAAAAAAACATCTGTGCAGCTCCCAGACCCCCCCCCTTATACTTACTTGAGCCTTATCTCGATCCAGTGATGTGCATGAGAGCAGAGGCTCTTCTGCTCCTCAATGGCTCAGACACAGCAGCGGAGCCATTGGCGGGGGCAGGGCCGAGCAGTGCTCTGTGTGTCTTATTGATGCACAGATCCGATTCTGGAGTGAGCAAGCGGCTTGCTATGGGGGCACTCGGCATGAGGGAGGTGCTAGGAGCGCCAGGGGGAGGGTGGCCAGAAGAGGAGGCTCGGGCTTCTCTGTGCAAAACCATTGCACAGAGCATGTAAGTATAACATGCTTTTATTTATTTTATGTATTTATTTTTTTAAGTTATGCCACAAGGTAAAACTAAAAAATAAAAACACTAGTCAGTCTCAGAGAATATTTGAACAGGGTGAAAGGACAGGTAGGCTATTAGCATGGTTGTCTAAGGAAAGGAATTCGGTGTCACATATAACTATGATTGAGGGCGAGCAGGGCGAGATGTTGACTGATCCTCACCTTATTAACGCTAGGTTTGCACAATACTATGAATCTCTCTATACCTCCAGGGATACATCTACCCCTGAAGCCCTCAATCATTTTCTAGACCGTGTGGAGCTGCCTAGACTCCCTGACTCAGACAGTGCCTGCTTAGACAGCCCTATAACTCTTGAAGAGGTTCAGCTAGCCATAGCTTCCCTTAAAAATGCGAAAACGCCAGGTCCTGACGGAATACCGGCGGAATTTTATAAGACCCATACAGAACTTCTGGCGCCACAATTCCATGCCACACTCTTAGCCATGTTGGGCAAAGGGTCCCTCCCTCCCACGATGTCCGAGGCGGTAATAGTAGTGATCCCCCAAGCCCAACAAGAATCCTACACTTTGCTCCTCCTATCGTCCGATCTCGCTCCTCAATGTAGACGCGAAGATCGTTACGAAGGTCCTTGCAACTAGAATGAATTCTGAATGAATGAATGACTTGTATAGGTCAACCTATGCAAACTGAATCGCCTCAGGGCGCTTTTTGCCACTGGTGTCCATCTGTGGTATAGTGCGGTCCTTGCCCTGTGGGGTCCTGACACGCTTACAAACACATACAACATACACATAATTGGCCAATTTTATCGACAGGATCTAATTAACCTACCAGCATGTCTTTGGAGTGTGGGAGGAAACCGGAGTACCCGGAGGAAACCCACGCAAGCACAGGGAGAACATGCAAACTCCAGGCAGGTGTCATGGTCGGGATTTGAACCAGCGACCCTATTACTGCTAGGTGAAAGTGCTAACCACTACACCACTGTGCTGCCAATTCTGTGATCTTGAAGCTGGTTCAGGGAGACCAAACGGGCTTCATGCCAGGCAAGAGCACAGACATAAACCTACGTCGCTTATACACTCATATCTCCTTGGCAGGGATGGGAACCACAAGTGTCACGGTCGCCTCATTAGACGCTGAAAAGGCGTTCTACTCTGTCGAATGGCAATTTCTTTGGAGGGTTCTAGAACGCTTCAACTTTGGTCCCAAATTCATCTCCTGGATAAAGTTGATCTATGCAAATCCCGTAGCCAGAATACGCACCAATGGCTTGATCTCTGACCATTCCCCCTGACTAGGGGCACGAGACAGGGGTGTCCACTATCCCCGGCCCTCTTTGCCCTTGCTATAGAACCCCTGGCCACGCTTTTGCGGGAGTCGGTCGAGGTTGGGGGAATACAGGTGGGCCCCCTAAGGGAAAAATTATCTCTATACGCTGACGATGCCCTTCTGTATCTCCCTGACACGACCTCATCCCTAAATGCAGCCCTTGGCATTATAGACGAATTCGGAATATACTCAGGGGTTAGAATCAACTGGGACAAGTCTGTCTTGTTCCCACTGTCCGGTGGACTCCAGCCCGAACATGCACATGCACTTTTGAAAACAGTCTCTAAGTTTCGGTACCTAGGAATAGAGATTCAGGGAGACCTAAAACTGTATCTGGAGGACAACGTCTACCCGATACTTCACAACCTGATTGACAAATGCCAGTCTTGGAAATCCCTCCCCCTATCCCCAGTGGGTAGAGTAAATTTGCTGAAAATGACGTTTCTCCCCAAATTTCTGTATGTTTTCAGGAACACCCCTGTTCCGATTCCCAACTCCTTCTTTCAGAAGGTGGACAAGATATTTAACTACTTTATCTGGGCTGGAGCAGCACCTAGAATTGCCCAAACCACCCTCCAATTACCCCTCTCCCTCGGGGGGTTGGCTCTGCCATGTTTAAGGCAGTACTATTGGGCGGCGGTATTGGTGTCGGTGAGGTGGTGGTTTAACCAGTCCCGATCCAATCCATCGGTCAACCTGGAGGCAGCGACCCTGGGTTCCTATGCAGCTCTCAGTAATCTGTTCTTCAGGGGACCTAAAGCACACCCCTAGATTACCATCCCTATGCGAACTACGCTGAAGGTGTGGTCCCAACTGACGGCTAAAATAAGTGCCCCAAATGATATGTCACCATATACTCCGCTGTGGGGTAATCCCAGACTGCAACATCTCAACTCTATTCCGGACCCTATCCTGTAGGCTGGCTATGGTATCAAAATCCTCAGACAGATTTTTCCAAATGGCATGCTTTTCCCCTTCAACACCCTGCGGGAGGAGTTTGCTCTTCCCTCGCAGATGTTCTTCCGCTACCTCCAACTGCGGCATGCAATTCGTGCTCAATTTCCCACAGGACCCTCCATATGCTCCCATGGGATAGAAACATTTCTGGTCTCAAAGAGTGTTGATAGGATCCTCTCCTCCTTATATCTTAGGATCTCCACGGAGCTGTCCAGTGCTGGTACTAAATTATTTTCTAAATGGCAGGCTGTCATTCCGACACTGACAGGGGATGACTGGGAAGAAGGGATCCAGCAATATATACCATTGATGATCTCAGCCAGGGACAGATTTATTCAGCTTAAGTTTATTCACAAAGCATATTATACCCCGCAGAGACTATCAAGAATCTACCCAACATGCTCTGACAGATGCCCAAAGTGCTCTACGGAGCTGGGAACATTTATGCACGTGGTATGGGAGTGCCCGCTCATGCAACGCTGCTGGAAGGATGTAGTGGGGGTGATAAATGCAGTGGGAAACCTCTCTCTGGGGCTGGACCCATTGGTCCTGCTCCTGGGAGTGTGTGACAAAGTGGCACCTAAAATACACAAACAGCTATTTGTATTCTATGCAGCATTTTATGCCAGGAAAACTATCCTCCTGAACTGGAAGAAGAGGGACCCCCCTAGTGTGTCACAATGGAAAGCACTGGTCGACTCTGTCCTCCCGTTGTACAAACTTACTTACATGAGTCGAAAGTGCCCCTCAAAATTTGATAAGATCTGGGGATGCTGGGTTGGGGTGTAAGATGTATTTTTGAAGAGTCAAAGATTGTTTGGATTTCCCCTCCCTCTCCACTCGGGATCCTCTATTCGCCCTCCTTTGCATCCCCCCCCCCCCCCCACGCTGGATAGGATATCGTTATTTACTGGATATGAATACAGTGATGGAAACTCGCTCTAAGATTACCAAGTATGTTTATTAGCTTGTTTCTTCCATTTGATGTCTAAGATGATTTAGGCTTAAGATTTATGCTGATATAGAGAAAGTGAATGTACACCGACTGTTACTGAAGTTGTGACATAATGTATGATGCACTGTTGTATTGTACTTATAAGTTTTCTCCTTTTTGGAGATCAATAAAAATGTTTCTTTTAAAAAAATAAAAAAAAAACACTTGAAAGAGAAATGTAATGCAGCCACCGCCATCTAAGGACTGATAAATTACAACAAAATGCCTTCTTGTTTTTGTGCTTAGATTAGTTTTGACTGGAGTTGGGTTTTAGGAGAGAGGATACTCTAATTTTATATCATTAAAAAAAATATACAGTATATATTTTTTGTACGAATTTACATTCAAATCTTAAAAATCAAAAGACTCAAAGTAAATAGTAGCGCTTAAAGGTGTATCAGAATATCTATGCAGACAATGAAGTGCAGAAATAAATGAAAATAAACTAAACTATATATGAAAATCAATACCACACCGCTATGTGCTCAGTGACAAACATATATCACAAAAAATATATAAATAATTCACAAATAAATGCAATGTGTGAACAAATTGAATAAATCAAGTTATGGCGGCTAATTAAAAGTTCAATTGCCGCGAAACCAAGTGATATTGAATAAAGATCAGTGAAAAGTCCCACAAATAATCTTTAACGTGTTTAAATCAATTCTTCTTAGTTCTTCCACCACACCGCAGTGACACGTGTCTCCTCTCCCAAAAGAAACGCACTCACCAAATTGAAATGCCCACACTTTCGTGACAGGCTGCTGCGCATAAGGGTCCCACCAAGCGGGTCAGCTGAACTTTCCAAACATCAATCGTGTAGCAGGGTAACTCCTCATGTAAATGAAAAAGGTGCTTCCAATAGTGTAAATCAGTTAAAAACTTTATTTCAAATCACACATAAACTCCAAACAATCCACTCACATTTCCCAAAGTTGCAATCAGCACTGCACTGCACTGCACGCTCCACTTTAAAAACCACACTGTTTGTTCTATGGTCACGGTGGACTCGAGGTGTATCATGCACGGCCTGTGTATGTCTCACCCTCTCCTCGCTGCCCGGACATCCAATTCAAATGATCCCACTCCTCGTTTGGCTCCCAGCGCTATAATTTCAATGTTGATGATTGCCGCTTAGCCACACCCCGACATGTTTCGTCATTAAAGCGACTTACTCATGGAGTTTCGCGGCAATTGAACTGTTATTTAGCCGCCATAACTTGATTTATTCAATTTGTTCACACATTGCATTTATTTGTGAATTATTTATATATTTTTTGTGATATATGTTTGTCACTGAGCACATAGCGGTGTGGTATTGATTTTCATATATAGTTTAGTTTATTTTCATTTATTTCTGCACTTCATTGTCTGCATAGATATTCTGATACACCTTTAAGCGCTACTATTTACTTTGATTTTTAAGATTTGAATGTAAATTCGTACAACATTTTCCTTTTAGGTGGCAGCTTTAGATAGAACAACCAATTGCATCTGAGCGCAGTGGGAGGCATCTAGATAGTGGCGGTTTATTTGGATTCCTACGTTATTTAATATATATTTTTTAACAACATTGGCTTTTATTTTTTGTTTACAAACTTTTTTATTGGGTGCTAAAAATGGTACAAAAAGAGTACAAAAGTATGTTGAAACTTTAACAGTAATAAAACGTTTTGCATATGTAACATTGTATGATACAAATAATTAAGTATGAATATCTAGTTGTGGTACAAAAGTTTTGAATATGGTTTATAGTACAATATAAAGGGTAGACTGACGCTTTGTGCGTAGACATTCTCAGATTGGATTAAAAAATGATAAGGAGTGTTGAAACCAAGGATCCCATTTTTTATTATATACATGAATAGTGTTCTGAAGTGTGTGAAATATCTTTTCCATGAGATTGATGTTGTTAATTCTGGTTTTCAGATGTTCTAAAGGAATTGATTGGGATTTCCAATGATATGCAATTAACCAGTGAATTGCAACACAGATTGTATGTACTAATCTGGTGTTGTGTGTAGAGAGGCCTATGACAGGTGTAAATAAGAGACAGCAGTGTGGGGTTAGGACAATGTTGTTATTTGATATTATAGAGGCGAACCTTTCTAACTGTTTCCATATATGCGTGGTCTTATTACAGTCCCAGAATATATGGATGTATGAACCAGGGGAATCACAGCCTCTGAAGCATGTTGGTGGTGCTGTGGGGAATATGGAGTGTAGTTTGACTGGGGTATAGTACCATCTGGTGAAGAGTTTCAATGCTGTCTCCTTAACTGTAATAGATCTAGTGCATTTATGTAGGTTGTTAATACATGTATCCCAGTTTTGGACTGAGAAAGAGATATTTAATTCTTGTTCCCATTTTAGCATGTATGGTAGTTTGTTTGTTTCTGTGTTATTGATTAAGTTCGAGTAAATCTCTGATAAAAGGCCAGATTTTCTAGGGGATTTTAGACATATATTTTCGAAGAATGATGGTGAGGAAGAGTTTGTTGTTTGAAAATATGTGTTAAAAAAATGTCTGATCTGCAGGAATTTATGAAACTCAGTGTTAGGAATTTGGTGTTTGCTTTTTAGAGAAGAGAATGAGGTGAAGTTATTATTATCTATGAAATTTGTGAGGGATGTCAAGTTATTGTTAGTCCACCATGAAAAGTTATCTATATCATTATTATAGGGAAATTTTGGGTCTCCAATGAACGAGGCGTGTGGGGGAGAATTAGATATAAGGTTGAATTTTTTACTATATAGTTTCCATAAATGGTATGATTGTGAGACTATTTGATTGAGGGCATCAATGGTGTGGTTCGCTATCTTGTTACCCCATAATATGCCTGAGATGGAAAAGGGTTTGATGGAATCTCTTTCAAATCTGACCCATGGAATTTTGGGATTGAGAATATGCCATTGTGCCATTTGAGACCACCTAGCTGATAGGTAGTATAGCCAAAAATCTGGGAGGCCAAGACCTCCGCATCTTTGTGGTTTGAAAAGTACAGTTTTTGGTAAGCGAGGGTGAGAGTCTAGCCATATGAATTTATTAATATCTGATTGGAATTTGGTAATCAATACTTTATTTAGTCTAATTGGGAGTGCCCTGAAGAGGTATAGTATTTTGGGTAAGATGGTCATTTTAACTGCTGTGATTCTGCCTAAGAATGATATTTTGAAGGATTTCCACATTTTTAGTGTTGATCTTAATTTTTGCATTAGGGGAATATAGTTTTTGGAAGAGAGATCATTGATATTGGGGGTAAGGAAGATACCTAGATATGAGAGTGATTCGAATGACCAGGAGAAACTAAAGGAGGAGCGAAGGGAATCTAATGGGGGGGGCGGAATGTTGATTGGTAAACCAATAGATTTGGAGACATTTATCGTAAGGCCTGATAATGAAGCAAAAGTATTAAGGGTTTGTAAGAGGTTTGGTAGGGAGATATTTGGTTGTGTAAGGAAGAGAATCATATCATCAGCGTACATACTAAGTTTATATGTGGCAGTGTTTGTTGAGTAGCCTTTAATATCTGGGTTTAGGAGGATTGCTGTTGCTAGGGGTTCTATTGCGAGGGCAAAAAGCAGTGGAGAAAGGGGGCAGCCTTGTCTTGTGCCTCTGCCAAGACTGAAGAAGTCAGAATTGCAACCTGGTAATCTTATTCTGGTGGAGGGGTTGTGATAAAGGGCGTGAAATGCATGTGTAAATTCTCCCTTAAAGCCATATTTATTTAGTATTGTGTCTAGGAAGTTCCAGGAGACGCTATCAAAGGCTTTGTTGATGTCTAAGCTTAATAATAGAACTGGTTTAGAGTTAATGTTTGCGTCTTGAATTATGTTGGTGACTAATCTTATATTATCCGTGATTTGTCTGCCTGGTATGAATCCTGATTGGTAGGGGGAAATCAGGGAAGGGATTATTGAGGCTAATCTGTTAGCTAAGAGTCTGCTGAAAATTTTGAGGTCATTGTTTATTACTGAAATTGGTCTATAATTTTGGGGTAACGTGTGATCTTTGTTTGGTTTTGGGATAAGGGACATATTTGCTAGCAACATTTCTTCTGGGAATTGGCCTCCTTTTAGAATACTGTTATATAGTTTTGCAAGGTTTGGTATTAAAAGTTGGTGGTATTGTTTGTAATAAAAGGAGGAGAAACCATCAGGGCCGGGAGCGGAGTTTTTCTTAAGAGATTTAATTATTAGGAGTAATTCATCTTCTGTGCAAGGGTCATTTAATTTGTCTAGTTGTGTTTGGGTTAGTTTGGGTAAAGGAATTTTATCTAGCCAGGAGAGTGTTGAGGGCGGGATCGGTGTGGAAGGTGCGGAGAGTAGGTTTGAATAAAAAATTTTGAAGATAGATAGAATGTCTTGGGGGTGAGTAACTAATTGATTGGAGTCATTCCTAAGTTTATAGACATGTGTGGGTTTTATGGATTGATTAAGCTTTCGTGCAAACATTGTGGAGTATGTATTACTGGATAAAAAGAATTTTGCTTTTGACCATCTGAGTGCTTTCTCTGCTTTGAATGTCAGTAATGAGTCTAACTCGGTACGCTTTTGGGAAATTGATTTAAAGACCGCGGGATCATGTGTGTTCGTATGGATTTTATATAGGTTATTAAGGTCTTTAGTAAGGGAATGGATTTTTTCCCATTTTAATTTGTTACTTTGTGCTGCACGTTTGATGAGGTGGCCTCTTAATACTGCCTTATGGGCTAGCCATAGCGAGGATGGGGAGATATCAGGGGTTGAGTTAAGGGAAAAATATTCTTTAATTTCTGATGCTATCTCTTGTTGGTGAATGGGATTTGTTAGGAGTGCTTCATTAATTCTCCATGAGTATGGAGTTGGGTTAAGACCAATAAATTGCGTGTTAAGGGAGACTATGTGGTGGTCTGACCAGGAGCAAGGGTGTATAGCGGCATCTCGCGAGTTTGCTAAGATTATAGGGGTGCAGAATATATGATCAATGCGTGAATATGAGTCGTGTGGGTGTGAGTAGAATGTGTATTCCCGTGCGCCCACGTTCAGTGCTCTCCAGGAGTCAATCAGTTGTAAATCGTTTATGTGTGAAATAGTTGTTTTAGCGAAAGTTTTAGAATTCTGATTTTGTTTACTACGGTCTAAGTTGGGTTGGAGGACTGAATTAAAGTCCCCTCCTAAAATGATATGTGGAGAGTGGAATTGTTGAAGTTTGTTAAAAAATTGTATAAAGAAGGTGGATTGTGTCTCATTTGGTGCGTAAACATTGGCAATTGTAATGTCTCTACCAGAAAGGGTGCCCTTAATTATAATGTACCTGCTGTCAGGGTCTTTACAAACCTGCTGAACTTCTATAGGAAAAGTTTGATGGAAAAAGACTGCAACTCCTTTGGTCTTAGAGGAGGTAGTAGTGTAATATGATTGATTGAAAGCTTTGTGGAAAAAAGTGGGGTGACCATCTTTAATGAAATGAGTTTCTTGCAACATTATTACTTTTGCATACAACATTGGCTTTTAAACATATTTGAGAACACATTTTTATTTCCAAGCCCATTTTGGATTTGTGTGATTGCTTTAAAACTGTGATATGTGTTTAGTTTATCTTGTGGGGACATTCACTCACTCTTTTGTGCTTTATTGTAGTTCGTCCAGAATTCACAGATACAATGGCGATAAAACAGGGCTGGCATCCAATCTTGGAGAAGATTTCCTTGTCCAAACCAGTCCCCAATGACACCTATCTAAGTGAGGGGAGTAATTTTATCATACTCACCGGGCCAAATATGAGCGGAAAATCAACATATTTAAGACAGATTGCTCTCTTCCAGATAATGGCACAAATAGGTAACATTTCATATTATTCTGATTTGTTGCTGTTTGAAGACAAATAAATGCATGGCATTTCATTGTATACAAACATTGTAACGTTTTATGTTCAGAACTTTATTACTTTACGGTCATAAAATATGCTCACTGCTCCATTTACTCCTGCAGTCTGATGTGATTCCCAGTGTCTAGATTTCTAAGTGGACATTAACCAGTTCATCTCTCACTTCTGTGCACCGCCTATAAACCAGAGCAGTTTTCACATTTCTGCTATCGACTTATTGATTCAACAATAACTTTGTTATTTTTTTTTAAACAACAAAGCAATAGATAAGTCGTGTGTTTTGGAACAAACAAGGCTTTCTTTTAGTGCTTATGATAAAAAATGATTTTAGGTTTTATGCAATCTATAGACAGAAAGCTTAAAGTGGTTATACAAGCAGAAGGGTTTTTCTTCAACTTAAATGATAAGTGCACCATTCAGGACACATTACACCCATATTCAGGGTGTAACATGTAACATGTTACAAACAGACCAGCCCCCGCACCCTCCCGCACCCCGCTGTGACAGCTAGCGGGGATCTTCGAACCTCCCCCCAGCTGTCAACATTTTTTTTTAAACATGGCTCCGCCCACCGGCCGTGTCACTCATTCACAGTGCTCTGTGAATGGAAAACGACAAGGTTTGGCAGTGGGCTTTTAATGCACAGTCGCTGCACATATGCCTCTATGGCATGCCTGAGGTTCTGAGCTAAGAGCACACTCACTATATGATCCTAGCACGCTGAATGAGTTGTCACCGACAGCTGTCAATAACCTCTGATTGGGAGCCAGTGGGATGTACAAAGGTGGTGACAACCACAGGCTGCCTACAAAAAATGACCGGGGAGCGGATCAAAGACCAGTCACCCATCACGAGTCAAGGGAACAGCACTGACTGGTCTATATATGAGAAAACTCCACTACAGAGGAAGAGTGCAGGAATGGTTTCATGCTGGATTGCTGCACAGATCTAGAAAAAATACACAAAGTATTTAAAGTATGAGTTCACCTATAAAAATAAATGCGCATATTTTTTTACCTGCAAAAAGATGTGTATTTATAAATTTTTTTACTTAGAGCCTGGAAAGCATTGCACCCAGGATCAGCAGATCACAGGTGCTGTGCAGGACTCCTGCAGATTTCACAGTGTATCTGTCTACTTGTACCTCATAAGGGCAGGCAGATGCACACTGACAGGAAGAATAAACGAACTAGAATTAACAAACAAATCAGAACGCTCAACAGCGCCAAGGTAGTTCATTGAAATTATAAGCCAACAGCCACAAAGGCTGTTGGGACTTGTAGTTATGCATTAACAGGGAACTGTGAATGAATGACGTAGCCTGGCAGGGGGAGCCCCGCACAGCCATGTTTTTTTCAAACAGTGACAGTGGGCGCCCAGGGAAGATGCCCACCCGTTGTCACTGGGGGAGAAGGTTACAGTTGCTGGAACATATTACATGCTCCACCCTAAATACGGGTGGGACATGTAACATGTTCCAAAAGGTGAACTTAGCCTTTAAGTAAGAATGCACATGACTCTTATATTTAAGCAATATTTGTTCTGCTGAGACTTCAGCTTTAAAGGCTGATTCCACTTTTTAGAAAAAAAAAAAAAAAAGTAAATGCACTTTGCATTGAAGCCTGCAGAGCATTGCACTTGTGATCAGTGAGTCGCAGGTGTACAGCGCAGGCTCTTGCACAGTTTACCCCTAGGTCCCCATGCAGATACGGACCTTCTCTTGTGGGGCTGGAGGAAGTGAAGCTGGATTTTGTTTGCTGTGATGTCGCCAGCTTGCTTCTGGTGTGCCCTTCAAATTCTCTCTGCCATGGTAGATGGGTCTTTTAATAACCTCCATTCATCATTCCCGGACCTTACTGAAGCAAGGAAAATGCACCCTGCATTCAGGTAAGTAGCAAGGGACGGGTTATGCGACTATATACAGATTACATCCTAAATATGAGTGTAACATGAAACATGGACCAAAAAGGGGCTTAACCTTACAAATTCAACTAATAATTCAAAAGGGGATGAAGTGGAAAATGGGGTTGTGATGTACAGTACCCAGTAAGGTGAACACTGTAATATTCTAACTTGTAGGAATAAATGGGCAGCTAGAGTCTTTTTGTGGTCAGCAACAATCTTTCTCAATCTCTTTTATTTTTTATTTTTAAGAGTGCTCTTCCTTCAATTCTTACATACAAGCAATGTTATTGTGATCAGCAACAATCACTTTGCATTTACCTAAGTATGTGCAACTGCCTGGAATGCTGTCATGCTGAGAGCAGGAATGCATTCATAAAAGCTCATTTCATTGTCCATAATTCTCCACAAAACTACAATGTTAGTAATAACCTAGAATACAAAGTGCTGCTTGAGGTCGTTGGCACCCTTTGTTAACACTGGAACATAGCACAGTATTGCTATACTACTATAATATACTGAGTTTCTATCAGCGCAAATATAGAATTGATGACAACAAATATTGATAAACCTGAAAACAAAATGTGCAAAATAACAACGTTTGTGCAAATTTGCAAAATGTAATCACTTACACGTTCATTACTTTATATGCAATTTAATTGATATAATTTTGTGTGTTGTTAGTGCAGCACCGTCCTATATATTTGATGATCGGTACTAGCAGCAATCAGGTGGAGGTATAATGTTACATCTAACTGCTATTTGGCTCTGAAATTGTATTTTTGCATATTGTATTTTGCTAATTTTTTGCAGGTTGAATTAAGTTCAGTAATAATTTTATTATTTGCACATTTATATGATTGGCAGCGCAGCACTGTTTTGGTATTTATTGCTATACTACTGTTACCAATTATTAGTACATAAGACATTCTGGCCTTTTTCTCTCATGGAACAAAAGTTCAAGCATGTTGTGGGACAATCTTTAAAGTAGAGTTGCCATCTGTCTGTGGATTCACCCGGACAGCCCGGGTCTTGAATAATGTGCCCGGGTTTTGTACTGCTTGACACCCAGGCACATTACTCAGCCCAGACCAGGACAGACCATTCAGGCAGGGGGATGGGCAATTAGCATACCCGCCACTGTGGAGACAGCAGCAGCGGCATTGCTTCCAAGTAAATACACTGTGCTGGGAATCCGAAGCCTCTTTCTGTCACCCCCCTCCAGGCTTCTGCAGGGTTTCTGATCTCTGAATCAAACCCCCTCCCCCCTCCAATCAGCAGTGCTGTGTGCTGAGAGAACCGGGAGGCGGAGCTCACTGTAGCTATTGTCGGGCTGGCTGCTGCTCACACCACATGCAGGGAGAGGTGAGCAGAAAAGTCTCCTTGGGTGGAAAGCTGCAAAGTTTCAGGAGGATTTGTATTTTGGGTGATGCAGAACAGGGTTAAGGTGACAGGAGAATAGGAGGAGATAGTGAGTGTATGGGGGGAGGGAGGAGTCTGCAGCCAGATCACAGCTGATGGGTATTTCCCAAGCCTGCTCACATGTCAGTCCTTACAAACATCCCTCAATTGTTCAGTCCAGATAATGTAAAGTAATTTATGACCATTCATGTAACCCTGTGTTAATGTGGTGAGTTTACACTTCTGATTGTACAGACTCAGAGCTTGGATAACACAGGGTTACATGAATGATCATACATTACCTTCACATCATCTGGACATACAAAGTGCTAGGGGCTGAATTATATAGATATGTATTTACATCCTATAACAGGAGATTGTTCTTATTGAGTAGTACTTTTGTATGATTTATTTCTTTATATAGTAGTGGATGAGCACAATAGCTTTTTTAAAACTAGAAAACAACTCCGCGCTTAGGAATAACCAATAAAAGGTATGCAGCCCGTCCAGAGAAATTTTAACCCCCTAGAGGGTAAAATTAGTATAGAAAGTGTTAGTTGAAGGACGATTGGCGCTCCCCTTTTTCTTTAAAGTGGATCTATTTAAAATATATATACAATCCCATGTTTTAGCTTTATTAAAGCAGATAAGCTGTGAGATAGATACCCCTATCTACCCGCAGACATGTGATAATGGTAGTAGCAATGACGAGGGATGGTGGAAAGCTGAGTGATTCAGTACCCAGTGCTAAATAGGAAGGGCGGGATATATATCCAGATCTGATGATCCCATACAGGTTCAACCGTGATCCAGTAATTTATCCCACCTTAGTGACTGATATTATGTAGAAATTAAACCAAATGAATCCTGTGCATTGCCACCTATATGTGACCTTACTATAAGTGAGCCAATACAGCCTATATATATATGGCAGTGAGGCAAAGTGACATAGTACAACATTAATTAATTAAATAAAATAAAATATTTAAATATCGCCCATATAGGGGCTTATATATATGTGTATAGGTGAAATAAAGCAAAAACAAAAATGCCCAAAAAGACAAAAAAACAAAAAACACAAAATTATATGTGAAAAGAACACAAAATTATATGTGAAAAGTCCAGCATAAAGTTCCACTGTGAAGGAAAAATTCCCACAGAAAAATGGCAAAGCTTGTAAATGGTGACACTATATCAAATAGCTTTATAACAACACTTTGAGTGGTGATTCAAAAACGGTGACTTTTGTGCTTCAGGAAATGGCAGGTGACTTTGTGCTGTCCCCTCTTGCTCCCTCACTCACCAGATGTAGATACCCCTGCAGGGGTGAACAGCTTGCAATATAATGGTATCGGGTGCTCAGCAGGTCCCCCACTGGAAGATGTCCTGGCCGGTCAATTCTTTCCAGTCAGCCTACCCAGATTTCCTTAGTAGGATGGATTGGGAGATCCAGCAGCATTCCCCAGAGGGGATGTTCCTCACAAGAAAGCAAGAAAAAACGGAGGTCCCATGTGTATTACCAGATGCAAAAAAATTGGTGTTTTATTAAAAAGATTAAAAACAAAACAAAAATAAAAAACAGGGTATCATACAGGATACTCCTGTTTCCACCGTAGCATACAATTTGGTAAGTTAATACGTAAAAGCGGAGGGGTAGGGGCTGGCTTGCGGCTTGTGCTCCAGCTGCGCTCCAAGCCTCTAAGTCCCGCACCGGAAGTGACGTCAGCACGCCTTACGCGTTTCGTCGTCAGACGTTTTCAAAGGCCTTTTTTATTATAGACTTCACTATCTTGACCACTTCTCAGCCCCAATGCCTCCCAGCTTGCATCACCCCCAGACTATTTCATACATCCAGCTGACAAACATCACTCAGAGCTGCTTCCTTCCCAATCCATAGTCCCTTTCCTTCCCTTATCTTCCCAACATCGCTCCCTGGTCACCCCATAGACGCTGCAAGATATCCCTCCCCATTCTGCCCCGTCATTCCCTCCGCACTCCTCTCCTTTACATACTGCCCCCATCATACCCTCCACACTCCTATCCTGTACATACTGCCCCCATCATACCCTCCACACTCCTCTCCTGTACATACTGCTCCCATGATACCCTTCACACTCTTCTCCTGTACATACTGCTCCCATCATACCCTCCACACTCCTCTCCTGTACATACTCCTCCTATCATACCCTCCACACTCCTCTACTGTACATACTGCCCCCATCGTACCCTCCACATTCCTATACTGTACATACTGCCCTCATCATACCCTCCACATTCCTATACTGTACATACTGCCCCCATCATACCCTCCACACTCCTCTTCTGTACATACTGCCCCATCATACCCTTCACGCTCCTCTCCTGTACATACTGCCTCCATCATACCCTTCACACTCCTCTCCTGTACATACTGCCTCCATCATACCCTTCACGCTCCTCTCCTGTACATACTGCCCCCATCATACCCTCCACGCTCCTCTCCTGTACATACTGCCCCCATCATACCCTCCACACGCCTCTCCTGTACATACTGCTCCCATGATACCCTTCACACTCTTCTCCTGTACATACTGCTCCCATCATACCCTCCACACTCCTCTCCTGTACATACTGCTCCTATCATACCCTCCACACTCCTCTACTGTACATACTGCCCCCATCATACCCTCCACATTCCTATACTGTACATACTGCCCTCATCTTACCCTCCACATTCCTATACTGTACATACTGCCCCATCATACCCTCCACACTCCTCTTCTGTACATACTGCCCCCATCATACCCTTCACGCTCCTCTCCTGTACATACTGCCTCCATCATACCCTTCACGCTCCTCTCCTGTACATACTGCCTCCATCATACCCTTCACGCTCCTCTCCTGTACATACTGCCCCCATCATACCCTCCACGCTCCTCTCCTGTACATACTGCCCCCATCATACCCTCCACACTCCTCTCCTGTACATACTGCCCCCATCATACCCTCCACACTCCTCTCCTGTACAACCTGCCCCCATCATACCCTCCACACTCCTCTCCTGTACATACTGCTCCCATCATACCCGCCACACTTCTTTCCTGTACATACTGCCCCCATCTTATCTTCCACACTCCTCTCCTGTACATACTGCCCCCATCTTACCTTCCACACTCCTCTTCTGTACATACTGCCCCATCATACCCTCCGCATTCCTCTCCTGTACATACTGCCCACTGTCATACTCTCCACACTTCTCTCCTGCAGATTCAGATGTAAGGGGAAACTGCAAAATCAGATATAAAGGGGAGCAAACCCTGTGCATTCAGATGTAAAGGGGAACTCTGCGGATAATCATAAAAACATATGTATACTACATAAAAAATTGCTGTGAAGTGCTTTGCACAAAGGTAATGAATTTAACGTACTATAAAAAAATTTAATAAAAAAAAATTGCTGTGCGCTGCTTAAGTGTTCGGTTTTGGCTTTACGAAAGGGTGGCAACCCTACTTTAAAGCCCATTTCTGGGCAGAACATGACCCCCCTTCCTTCACCTCTCCCTCAATCTTCCTCTAACCTAACTCATCAAAGTCTACCATCCCTGTCCCTTGCTGGCACCATTTCCAGTGCAGGGTAGTGCTGTAGATGTGCCCCTATCAGCCAGTCCTCTCATGCTGACATCATTCTGGTTCTGGATCCTGAAAGCACCCCACTGCTGGACAACCAATAGGAAGTGCCCACTTCACTCAGGCAGAAGACTCAGGGTTGGAGCGTTATTATGTGAATACGTTAGATAAGTAAAAGGGGCATTTCGATTTCGTTTTTCTTTTTTTTGTCATGCAATTGATCACTTAGAGGGAGGTGGGAGTGAGAGGAAACAATGGGGGTTAATATTTGCCTAAGGGTAAACGTTGGTATGGAATTGAAGTAAGAACAGTTCTGCAAAACACTTGGATTGGGATCGCAAGCACAGTTATTTAAAATTTCCTCATTTTGGTTTTTATGTATTCCTAAAAATGCCAGTTTGGTCTTGCGGGTGGGATTTAGCAAAAGTTATAATAAAGGTATAGCTATCATGCTTCAGTGTTTTTTAGACAAATTACAAGATTGCTTCTGGATCCACGTTTCTAATTGCAGCTTCTTCTGTTTTCAGCAGCTTTTCCTAATAATGCACCCAACTCTCCCCCAACCTAACCTCCTACTACTGTAAAGGAAACATTATATAGAAAAGCTATTTACACTGTCATAAGAATTAAACAGTGGATACATCATCAATGTCCAGCTCTAAAGTCAGATCACTGGTACATTCCCCTCCTGCAATGCATGTTATTTGTTAGTGAGTCTCATCTCAGTGCCTTTAGGAGTACAGCAGTACTTGAAGCTGCCATTTGCAAACTACCGTATATACTCGAGTATAAGTCGACCCGAATATAAGCCGAGGCACCTAATTTTACCACAAACAACTGGGAAAACGTATTGACTAGAGCAGTGATGGCGAACCTTGGCACCCCAGATGTTTTGGAACTACATTTCCCATGATGCTCATCCACTCTGCAGTGTAGTGGAGCATCATGGGAAATGTAGTTCCAAAACATCTGGGGTGCCAAGGTTCGCCATCACTGGACTAGAGTATAACCCTAGTGTGAGAAATGCGCAGCTACTGTAAGTGGAAAAGAGGGTTAACAATGCCCATTTGCAGCCTCACTGTGCCCATTTGCAGCCATAGGTCCCCCAAACTTAAAACTTGGTAGTTAAGGGTTCCTAGATGCCCCTAGCTGCAGCCAAAATTTGGTGTCTCTGGACCCAAAGGGTCCCGAAATGACATTGCTGCAGATGGACACAGTTGACTGACTTTGGGGCCCTGTATCTCGGGGTCACTTGGTGCTAGGAACCCCATCTTGGATATGTTGTAGTACTAGTTCCACTGGGTTTGAATACCAAATTTGGGGTTCATAGCACCAAGTGGCCCCGAGATACGGAAATTTATTTTTGCTGCAGAAAAGTGCTTGACTCGAGTATAAGCCGAGGGGGGCACTTTCAGCACAAAAAAATGTGCTGAAAACTCGGCTTATACACAAGTATATACGGTAAGTGCTCTGGATTTAGGCACTACAAAGTAGTATGTAAGCCTGAGTAGATCTGTGTTTTGATATGAAGCTTTGTGCAGATCTGTGCAGTAATCCAGTGTGAAACTTTGACTCTATGCAAGAGTTCCTGTAACAAACCAGCCACTGCTGCTCTCTCTCTCTTTGTGCAGGGTGACGGGTCTTGTCTCCGCCCCCCCCCTGTAGTTTTCTGCAGAAAGCCTGTAGTGGGTGGGGTCTGCTGAGTTCCTCCCACAGTTCTGCTCTCTGCACAGTAGATCTGCAGCACAGTGATGAAGTCACTGATACTTTTACAAGGTAATAACTGGGCCTACAAAGACAGTTGGTGTTCATAAAATCGATTTTAAATCCTTTGTGTTTATTGAGAAATACATTAAATGTGAGTTTCAGCTATAAATAAAACCTGAGATCAAATTTCATTCAATTATAAAATTACAATTTGTTTCAGAAATACCATCATCATTCTCAGTTTAATAATTATATTATTCTTTATGTTATGGCTCTTATGTTTTTCAGGATCCTTTGTTCCAGCAGAATATTGTTCACTACGAATTGCTAAACAGATATTTACCAGGATTGGAATGGACGACGATATTGAAACAAATGCCTCAACTTTCATGAGGGAAATGAAGGAGGTGCAGCATTACAGAAACTACATATTGCAATAAACATAATAATAATGGGCTTAAGAGGAATTCCAGGTATAGATATTTTATACATTCTGGTCCAGCGGCATTCTGAACATAGGTGGTACCATTGCTTTGTATTTTCATAAAGAATGCAAAGCACTCTCTGATTGGACTAGGTGGGGAAGCAGGGTTATGGCGTCACACTTTCTACCTTGTACAATCAATGAATGCTTTGCATTCATTCAGAAGATGCAAAGCAACTTATGAATGGTGCTATGCTGAGCAGCCAGAGACCTGTTTTCAGAATGCAACAGGCCATCATAAAGCACCGAACCTGGAACCAAGTGGAGATCACTGGAGTAGTGGTGTCTGTGTCAGTGATTTTCCAGCTTCCAGGGGCATCGGCCAGGTATGGTATATACATATATCCAATATATGGACCGGTATAAAATATCCATACCTGAAATTCATCCTAATGCTTTTAATATAAAAAATATACATTGTATATTTTATTATACACCCCTTCGATCCTCCCAACACACCAAGCTAAAAAAATATACATTGTATGATTTATTATACACCCTCCTTCTCAGGGCCAGATCCAGGCCAGACCCCCCCATCCCCCCCAGCAGCCAGCGATACCTGCAGGAATCCTGAGGAAGAAGTAAAACTTGGTCAGTTGAGGTGCAGGTAAATCACAGTGCATAAGTGTGAAAGCAGCCTTAGACCCCTTTCACATGATTGGTTCGAACGGGTCTGCCTGTCGTTTTTTCAGGTGGACCCAATCTGACTCTCCATTTACCTCTATAGAGCGGCAGATGTAAATAGACTTGTGTTCGTTTACACCCGCCTATCTCCAATCCAATTCACTTAAAAAAACGGGAGGGGTTCTGTCCACCTTCCGTATGGGTGGATCAGATCTGAGGGCCCATAGAGTAGAGCGGGCTGTGTCCATGTCTGCTCTGCATATGTAAACTGGACATGGACCTGTCATCTGCCACTCCGCTCATTGTAGCCCACGACTGGTTAGCAAGACGGTAAAGTGGCCCTTGCTCCTCAAAAGGTTGGTCACCCCTGCTGTAGGGCATGAGTCCTGGATGAAGAGGTGCGCTGTAACAGCCTTCCCCCTTAGTTTCGCCATGGAGGGAAGGAGTCCCAGAGGGAGAGGTGCACTGTACTGTAGCACATCAGGAGACCTGCGGGGAGATTACAAAGCTCTCCCGTGAAGTTGATAAAAGTGTTAAGACCGCTGCCACTGTCGCGGCTTGCCTTAACACTTTTATCACTGTGGTGGTCAGGTCTCACTATTCTTCCCTACCTCCTTTGCGCTGAGAGCAAGTGGCATAATTTTAAACGTGTCACTGTTTTAAACACAGTTAGAACTGTATGATACGTTTATCATCAGTTCTGTAAAAAACACCTTATTTTCTGGCAGTGCCCCTCCTGAGACTAGACTCTGGATCCGCCCCTGCCCCTTTCATCCCCTCAACAAACCAAACTAAAAAAAAAAAACCCTAATGCCGCATACACACGGTCGGAATTCTCGTCAGAAAAAGCTCTGATGGTTTTCCCGTCGGAATTCCGATGGAATTTCGCTCAAACTGTCTTGCCTACACACGGTCACACCAAATTCCGACGGTCAGTAACACAGCGGCATAAAACACATTCGACAGCACTATAAAAGGGAAGTTTAATGCTTCTGAGCATGCGTCGCATTGTTTCCGAGCATGCGTCGGAATTTTGCGTGTCGGAATTGCATACACACGATCAGAAAATCCGATAGAAAGGTTTTCCGTCGGAAAAATTGAGAACAGGTTCTCAATCCAAAGTCCGTCGGAAATTCCGACAGAAAAAGACCGATGGGCATACACACGGTCGGAAAATCCATTGAAAAGCTCCCATCGGAAATTCCGACCGTGTGTACGCGGCATTAGAACCCCTCATCACAACGCCCCTCCCCTTCCCGAAGTGTAATTCTTTTCTGGTAAACCTCATGTTTTTGTATGGATTTTAAATGTAGCTGTTGATAAATCTATGCATAGATAATGTAAACTCCACAAATGTGTGCTATTCTTTCTTAAGATAACATACATAATTCAGAATGTAAATGACCAGTCACTAATAATAATTGATGAACTTGGAAGAGGCACTAGTGCGGAGGAAGGCATCGGGATCTGCTACGCAGTGTGCGAACACCTTCTTGGTTCAAAGGTATCTTTTGTAATTTCTCAATTGTCATTGTCAAGTTGTCATTTCTTAAAGTGTACATTCAGGAATTACCCCAAATTACCCCCCTAAACAGTGGCCAGGTGGTTAGCACTTCGGCCTAGCAGCACTAGGGTCACTGGCTCAAATCCCAACATGGCACTTCCTGCCTGGAGTTTGCATGTTGGTGTCAGGTTTCCTCCCACACTCCAAATACATGCTGATTGGTTAATCAGCTCCTATCTAAATTTGGCCCTAGTATGTGTATTGTAACATGGGGGACCATTAGCTCTTGTGACAGATGTGTTTGTTAGTGATTCAAGCCAGTCAGGAACTATATTTAAGGGCATGGTAGTCCATTTTTATTAAAAAGGCAAATAAAAGTCTGTGACATAAAGGTTTCCCACACAGGGGTTCTTCTCCAGCAAATAAACACACAGAAAATGCTAGCCCACCTGGCTCTTTAGCAGTACCTCTGCTCTTTATCCTGGTTACACAGACCACAGGATTCCTCAATGTGGATGGCTTCTCTTTAGCGCCCACAGCTCTGCTCTGGCCTTAGTCTTCAGGCTGTTGCACTGCCTCTTGCAGTCGCACGTTCTGGCTGCCTCCTGCAACCTCTCTGACTCCTGGAGACCTCCTGTTTATCTGGGTGTGGAGCAGTCTCCAACTGGGAGCCATGAAGTCTTCCCATACACTCATTATAAGTGCTGCTGGTAATTTACAAAGTCTGGACACAGGGTTGGAGATCCCGTCCCCACCAAGACACTATGGAACCTCCAAACTACAGAGCTCCATGACCGAATACCAAAACCTGGAGAAAGCTGCAAAAGCAGTTTTCTCCAGTCCACATTTATGCTCTGTAGCCTTGCACCAAGCAAATGTGCACACCCTGTGTCCCCCAAATTATCAAGTTTACCTTGACAGCATCTCCTACTGTCACAGTATGTATGAATGTGAGTTAGAAAACTTAGATTGTAAGCTCCTTGACGGCAGGGACTGATGTGAATGTATAATATACAGTATCTCACAAAAGTGAGTACACACTCACATTTTTGTAAATATTTATGTATTACTGGAACCATGTCCTGTGGTCTGATGAGACCAAGATAAACTTATTTGGTTCAGATGGTGTCAAGTGTGTGTGGTGGCAACCAGGTGAGGAGTACAAAGACAAGTTTGTCTTACCTACAGTCAAGCATGGTGGTGGGAGTGTCATGGTCTGGGGCTGTATGAGTGCTGCCGGCACTGGGGAGCTACAGTTCATTGAGGGAACCATGAATGCCAACATGTACTGTGATATACTGAAGCAGAGCATGACCCCCTCCCTTTGGAGACTGGGCCGCAGGGCAATATTCCAACATGATAATGACCCCAAACACACCTCCAAGACGACCACTGCCTTGCTAAAGAAGCTGAGGGTAAAGGTGTTGGACTGGTCAAGCCTTTTTTTATTCTTATTTTTTTTTACACTGTCCCTTAAAAAAGAAAAAAAAAAATTGGAGCACTTTTATTCCTATTACAAGAAATGTAAACATCCCTTGTAATATAAAAAAAGCATAACAGGACCTCTTTAATGTGAGATCTGGGGTCAAAAAGACCTCACATCTCACATTTACACTTAAATGCAATAATAAAAAAAAATTGTCCCTTTAAGACCGTTGGGCAGAAGTGACCTTTGACGTCGCTTCCGTCATCCAACAGCATTGAGTTGAGTGGCGGGCCATCATCCGCCGCGGAGACCACTTTTATCACAAAGCAGACCGCCCGCCGTTTAAGAAAATACCAGGGATTTGGCAGCTATCTGCTGCCATAACCCTGGTATTTAATGTCAAAGTACCGACGTATAACGACGGCGGGCGGTCCAGAAGTGGTTAAAGGGACACATTCAGAGCGGGCACGGATGCATTTCTCATGATGATGATTTTCCATAACTCTCGAGGCTGGTTGTGTCCACATTTAAGTAAAGAAGCATGTTGGCTTTGAACACTGGTCATGGGTGATCATGTTTTTTGATACTGTGTTGCATAAAGTTTGGAGAAGGTGCCAGATGCAGAGAAGGAGGTATGCTGGTTTTTGGTCACCATTTGTTTTAATTATATTTTTACTGTTTATGCCGCTCCACACATGTAGTACTGTATATGTTATATTGTTGTTTTTTTTTTGTTTTGTTTTTTAGCAAAAATGTTTTCTTTTATGTACATGCTAATTCACAAATGATAACTACCCACTGCCTTAAATAAATGATCTGGTTGTGTTCACATCTGAAAGTATGTGGATAAGCTGCCCTCTTCTTTCTTTTTTTTTTTTGCAATAAAAGTTTTATTGAAATATCAAAGTTTAAACAATAGTGTACAAAAAATGTTTTATACATAATATGCCGAGCATGAAAAAAATCCTCAATTGACTCATCATAACAGCAGTTTAAACGGATAACTAGTGCATAAGAAAAAACTGTTATAGTTTATAAACAGAAACGATTTTTAAGCCATAGTTTTCTTTTTAAGAATATAGTAGAGATCAATAGTAGTATATACAGGAAGTAGAAACTAAGAAAGCATTAGGTTTTCAAATCATAAGTAACGTTTTAGTAAAATTATGGTTATAAAGGTCGTTAGTTAAGGTCCATCAGAACAAAGTTCACTAACATATATCCAGAAATATCAGAAGACATGATTTTCAGAAGAGATAAAACAACAAGACATAACTTCGTCAGTCAGAAGTCAATCAGCCATTTCGCAAACTGTCAAAAGAAGCAGAGTCTGCCACCGTGGGACTTGAGTAGTTTTCCAGTGTTTGGGAATGATAGATTTTGCCGCATTCAGCAGATGTCGCACCATTGATTTTTTTATATTTGCTTAAAGTGGTGTTTCCACCAAAAAAAAAAAAATGGCTTAAAATTCCTAAAAAAATACAAAAAAAAATAATTGGAAAAAAAAATAAATGTTTACTTACCTCTAAATGCCTGTTGCTAGGGGTCCCTCGTAGTCGGCCTCCTTCAGTGCCCGGGCACTGACCTCACTTCCCCTCAGCGCAGTTAGTCATCTGGGACACGTGTCAGGTCCCAGATGACTGCGCGGCGTATCACGGCGTGCGGCGCCGCTCGTGCATACGCGTCCGGCTACGAAGCCACAGCCGGGTGCCCACAGTAAAGCCCCATACACACGGTCGGATTTTCCGATGGATTCTGTCCTATCGGACAATGTTGTCGGAAATTCCGACCGTGTGTAGGCACCATCGGACAGTTTCCATCGGATTGTCCAATGGACAAAGTTGTATCTCCTGCTCTATAAATATTCCGACAACAAAGTCCGATCACACCAATTCCGATCGTGTGTAGCGAATTCCGACGGACAAAGTGCCACGCATGCTCAGATCACATTACAAGACCAAAGCTATTGGCTACTAGCCTCTACGTAGTCCCGTCATACGCAACAAACGTCACCACGTTCAGAATGATCGGATTTTCCGACAACTTTGTCCGACCGTGTGTATGCAACACCAGTGTCGGACTAAATCCGTCGGACCAAATCCGATGGATTTGGTGGTCGGATTTTCCGACCATGTGTATGGGGCTTTAGGATGCCGGCGCAGCGAGCAGAGCGGGGAACGAGGGGGGCTTCGTTCCCCCGCATCGCTGGACCTTGGGACAGGTAAGTGTCCGATAATTAAAAGTCAGCAGCTGCAGTATTTGTAGCTGCTGACTTTTAAAAAAAATGTTTTAAGGGGCACCCCACTTTAAAGAGTAATTGGATATGTTCAGTAGGCAGCATTCTGGTGTGAGTTTCAATTTTGTCTCGGTTTTAGAATAGATCTGTGTACAATATTATTCCAAAAGTTGCGCAAAGACGGGCACTCCCACCATATGTGTAGCATTGGTACCAATGTCATTACCACAGCTCCAACATTTTTCTGTCGCTTCCGGGTACCATGCATGCAACTTGGCCGGGTGAAGTACCAGTTAGTCAAAATTTTGTATGAGGTTTCTTGAATGCTGGAACTAATAGAACATTTGTGTGCTAAGATGCCGGCATTAAGCCATTGATCATCTGTGAATGGTGTTTCAAAGGCCAACTCCCACTCCTTCCTATGTTTGCTGGTGGAATCTCCCAAATTAGATTGCAACCTAAGCTGTCCTTTTCATTAAAACATCCTATTCTGATTTTGCTGAAATCATTTTCTTTTCAGGCTTTCACACTTTTTGCAACCCATTTCTTGGAGTTATGTCATCTAGGCACAATGTATCCAAATGTAGAAAACTTTCACTTTGCTGTAAAGCATGCAGCAAACAAGTCGGGGATAAAGGAGTCGATCGCTTATACCTACTTGCTATCCAAAGGGCAGACAAAAGAGCAGAATTATGGTAAGAATGATGATAGACATGTTACAATCCCAGAGTTAAACATAACACTGTGCCGTAACCTAAAGCAGCCTATTGAAGATCTGCTGTTCTTAGTTGGCTTGCAGTTACTGCAGTCATTTTTCTTTTGCACAATGAGCCCATACATTAATATATTTTTTTTTATTGTATTTTATTTTTTTCAAAAAGAGGGTTGAAGGGAAAATAAATGACCCAATTCCCCCATCCACACATTCGATGGGGAAGGGGGAATCACTGTCGCTGTGCTACGGATCCCTGTGGGGACCAATGTCCTTGGAATTTTTTATTTTTTTCTGCTTTTTTGATTCCTGTGATCTACAATCAGCAGCCAGGCTGGGTGACAGGCTGAATAGTATAGATCCTGGTACTCTACCCAGCCTGGCCATCGAGCGTGAGCAGGCCTTAGCTACGCGATGGGCCGGCCACAACATGCCTCATTCTGTCCAGGGGCGGCCTGTGAGCTATCTGCCCTGGGGCACACATATGACCGGGCCACTGCTGTCTGAGTACAATGATCAGTGCTGCTGGCTATAGCTGGCAGCACAAATCGATCGGGAAAAATCCAAGCATATTTACTAGTGGGTGGAAAAGAGACCGGAGCCAGGCAAGTTCTGGGACCCTGAAATGAATATTCAGCATTTTTGGAAACATCCGAGTTCACACAGCTGTTTTATTACACTGATGTTCATCTAAAATAGTGAATGTGGATGAACCTGACGTTCTGCTTTGACCCTTCCCCACCACTCAACAGCAGGACAAGTGGTATTATCGGTACACAATTTAAGCTGAAAGGATAAGTTCACCTTTTCATAACATGTTACATGTTTACACCCATATTCAGGGTGTAACATGTAATATGTTACCAACGAAACTCTGAAAAAAAACAATTCAGTTACCACATCTTAGAACTGGTAATGGTGCTTTAGGATGACACTCTAAATAAATGGCACTACACCGTTGATCAAGCATTGCATTTTACCACACAGGTAACACACAGCTCACAGGCCCGATAAGGCCTTGGTTTCATATATGTGTGTGTATATATATATATATATATGATTATTAAAATAATTGATGTCAATCTCCTTTGTTGTATTTAGGTTTAAAAGCAGCCACACTTTCATTCTTACCGGACTCCCTAATGGAGGATGCCAGTGAAATCTCCAAGATAGTTGCAGACAAGATCCTGGTACGACCACTGTGATTTTTTTTCTGAAATATGTAGTTGCTGATTGTAATGAGTGAATTTCTGTAACAAATTGTTCTACTACGTTTGCACAGTCCATCAACTGACGGGTGGGATCCTTACTTAACATTTAAAAAAATAATGTTCTTATTGCTGTCTCTTTCCCAGCTGGGGACAGTCCCCCCCCCCCCCCACTTACTGTTCTGTATTATTTCTGTCTCCACCACAGGGACACAGACTAATAAATGTTTACTTCTAAATTCTCCTTATTCTATTCTAAATTAAGAAAAATGTTGTACATTCAGTTGGGCTTTAAATAAATGAGAGTGCAAACGATCATAATTATGTGACTGTAGGATTCAGAAATCAGTGATTAGCATATCTGAATTTTAAGTGAAAGTGATTGTAAAGTCTTGTTTAAAAATAAATAAATAAATAACAAACGTGTTATACCTACCACCTCTGTGCAGTTGGTTTTGCACTGAGCAGCCGGATCCTCCTCTTCTCGGGTCCCTCTTTGCTGCTCCCGGCCCCTCCCTCCTTTTGAGTGCCCCCCACAGCCAGTAGCTTCCTATGGGGGCACTGGAGTCAAGTCACAGCTCCATGTTACCATTCAGACACGGAGCCCCCCACCCCTCCTCTGCCCACCGATTGACTGGCTGACTTTGACAGCCCCGGGAGCCAATGGCGCTGCTGCTTTGCCTCCTCCAATCAGGAGGAGAGTCCTGGACGGCTTAGACATTTGTGGACATCGCTGGAGAGAGATGGGGCTCAGGTAAGTCATTAGGGGGGCTGAGGGAGGCTGCTACACACAGAAAGTATTTCATCTTAATGCACAGAATGCATTAAGATAAAAAAAAAAACTCCTTTAAAGTTGAACTGTAATATTGGCACCCAACCACTCATCTTTGACGTTCCTCCCCCCCGCTGGAAAATACCCTACTTAATTTTATTTTTTCTAACCAATCTACATACCTTTTTTGCATTGGTGTGGTCATGGGGCCTCTTCCTTCTCATCTCCTGCACTGGGGGGTCCTGAATGCTGCAAGGAGAGATGCCATGAAATAACAGCAGTCCCGGAAAACTCAGGGCGAGCTGATGTGTCCCATTGGGCAGGTACTTGACACTGTGGGCTCACAGGGAAGTCATTCACCACTGAAGAGGAGCGAGGATGGATCACAGTGTGGTTAGTCTGCAGAGTATAGAGCCACATATATGGTGGGAAATGCAGCAAGAACTGATTTTTTTGTTTTAAAGTAGAACTATAGGCAAAACTTTTTTTTACCATTTTGGATACAGTAAGAAAGGGTCATGTCAGTTTATTTTTTGCCATCTTTGTCCCATTGGTGAGATTTCCCTTCACTTCCTATCCCATAGCCAAACAGGAAGTAAGAAGAAATCCCTGAAAATGAAAGGAATTCTTTAAGGCCCCCCCAGGTCACAAGAACTAGTGTCCCCATTGGAAGATTTCCCCTCTTTTACTTTTCTGGGGATGACCCAAAATTTGGGATTTTCTTTTACTTTCACTTGTGTAGCAACCTGAACTGTACCTGAAGCCAAATGGTGACCTCCAGAGTTAAGGACAGCTGACATCCTTCAGTGTAGAGTGGGTTACAAGGCATGGTGGGTGTAATGCAAGATGAACAGGTGGGCGCCAGACACTTTTTGAATGCAAAGTGATTTATTGCCCCTTATAAACAAACCTGTGGGAGAGAGGTTTAGGGCCAGGACACCCTTAGGTAGATGCAATGTTAATTGGCAGTTAAAGGGAAAAAGATATACAGGTGAAGGCCTCCAGCCAGACACCACTTCTGTATAGGTAGGACCGCTGACTACTATGGCAACAATCTTGTAGCAGTTACTAATGGTAAAGGTATTCAACTATCTGCAACACGAACAGTTCTCTTTACCCCACACTCACTCACTGTGGGTCTTCAATCAATGAGCTCCCAGTCTCTCACTAGACTTCAGATCCACTGGATCCCCGGAGCTCTTTCACTATAGCACTCAGTATCTTCCTCAAGCGTCAGCTTCACTGCTGGGTCCCTGGCTTGGCACTCACAGATGCTCCTCAAGCTTCACCCCTGCTGACACGTTAGGTCCCTGGCTTGGCAATCCACAAGCGTCACCCCTGCTGTCTCGCTGGGTCCCTGACTTGGCACTTGCTGTTGCTTTCCAACTTCTTCACCGTCCCCGGTTGGCAAAAAGTCTGCTTTGGAACTGGCCTCAGCTTACTCACAATGGTCTCCGGTAGAAAGGTGGATGGTCCCTTAGTGGTGACAGCTTCCCGTCTACCTCTGACCACGACTGGTTACCCAGCCGGCGGAACCGTTGCTTCTGGTTGGACTACAAGCCCGCAATCCCAACCTTGCACTACTTCTGGATAGGCTCTCAGACAGCCTAGCAGCCAGATGTCCCTGGGATAGGCCTTAGGTTTCTGGAACGGGAGCACAGACAGCAATGAAAACTGACACGTTGAGTAATGCCTCTCAACTATCCAAACTAAAAAAAAAAAAAAGGTTTGCCTCTAATTATACTTAATAATTCAGAGATTGGCCCATCACTGGGATGGGCAGTCTCACTGACCAGTTGGAATGTATAGAATGCAGAAAAGGGATAGCAAGCTTTTACACTAACAGGAAGTGGCAAAGGTTAGCCATAGCAGTCTTCACTAGGGGATGTACAGCCAAGTTTATATATATATATATATTAAAACATTTGTTTACATGTTGTGAGTAATTTTACAGTCCATGTTTAGCACTTATAAACTTCATTATTCAACAGCAAAAACAGAGCAGCACTCTGGAGAGCAGGAGACAGATGGCCGCCTATCAGCTAGCTCTAAGGCTTGTACAGGCAGCAAGGAACTCCAAACTGGACCCTGAAAGTCTGAGGACTTACCTGAAACATCTGAAGAAGAAATATACTTCTGACCTCACCACTGCTTGTCATTTGTCTACAGAGTCTAAGGAATAAAGTCACATGAACATGTAGAGTATTCTCAACAGTCCAAACAATTCTTAGCTGTAATTTGTGGTTGGATGCTAACTGATGTTAGAACAAAATGGGGATTTTTTTAAAAGTATTATAAAAGATATTTATACCTGTAATAATAATTTGGAAAAATTTGTATTAAATGTAACCAAACACTATTTCACCTTGGACACCTCATCACTTTTCTAAACCATGCAAATTAGATTGACCTCAATTTTCTACTCTTTGTACTCTTACGCTGACCTGTAGAATCTGATTGTACAGTTGCCATACAATCTTCTCTAGGTATGAAAACTAAGGTAGTGTTTGAATACCCAAATAGGTCATTCAATTTACGATCCATTGAAATCCATTTATATAGTCCCTGAATAGTTTACTGCATAATTGTTGGTAATTCTAAAGGGGATTGTACAGTTTAAATTGTATGTATTTGGTTAAGTGATCTCAGCTTACGTGTAGTAGAGATTTAACAACTTACTGGCAAGAACGTTGGTTATCAGATCAGCAGAGGCACAGTTGGATCATCCACTAGGTAACCTAGGCAGGAACCTTCATGTCCCTGGAGTAAACCAAGGGAATAGAGCAAATGCTGTGCCTCCGCCTGACCTTCACAATGGAGGATTCACTTGTAGACAAGCGTTGGTTTACTAAAGGCAAATAGAGTGCACTTGCATTCTGCAAGTGCAGTTGCTACAGAACTTGGTAAATGAGATAAGGCTTCGCTTTGCAAAGAATAACCAATCACATGCAAGGAAATCAAAAAAAAAAAAAACAGCATTTTTGCTTGCACGTGATTGAAGTCAGCAGGGCTTCTGCTCATTTATTAAGCTCTGGAACGATTGCTCTTGCAGAGTGCAAATGCACTTTTCAAAGTGTGCAGTTTGCCTTTAGTAAATCAACCCCTATGTGTCTGATTGGTCCATAACAGTACGAACAATGAGGGAGAGTTTCTAATATTGGTGCACTCAGACTCTGGTTCTAACTTCAGCTTGTTCAATTAAAGCAGTTCAGTCTGCTGTAGGTGCTGACTTTACATACAAGGACATGTATCCCGCGATGTCAGCACACCCAGCATCTGTAGTAAGGGAAACAGGAAGTGAAGCCTTGCGGCCTCACAGCCTGGTTCCTACTCCGCATGCGTGAGTCACGCTGCGCTTTCTGAATGTGTGTCCCAGAAGGCAGGGGAGGGAGGAGGGTTGGGAAATGTAGCTCGACATGCAGTGATTTTACCTGGAAGTGGGAGCAGGTACCTGTCAAAACCAGGTACCCCCCCCCCCCCCCCAAAAAAAGTGCCAAGTGTGGCAGTGGAGGGAGGGTGAGAAAAAGCGGATCTTCCTATTTTGGGTGGAGCTCCGCTTTAAGTTTTGGCAATAAAACCTGGAAGCTGATTGGTCTCTATGCAGAGCTGCACCAGATTTTGCACTCTCCAGTTTTAGTAAATAACCCCCAATATAAACGACGGTGCGGAGAAGCTCTCTGTGCCTTTTGCAATTCTTATCAATGCCAGTCAAAATGGATGGGAACAAAGGTGCTACCTTTCTTCTTAGGATGGAAACACTCACTGTACTGCATCTATAGAGGAGCAGCATTGTCACACTAGTACAGAAAGTGTGTTCAGATTACAGAACACCTACCCCTACCCTCATCTACATAACATAAGGTGGTGTGTTCAGTAGAGAATACAGGACACCCCAGAAATACTTATTTTTTGCAATAACTAATTATACATAATGTTTTAAGTGGTCTATTTAAAGCAGATCTTGTACTTCCTAATTAATTAAATATGCTACCTATGCTTCTGTTTTCTTCTGAATAAATGCACTTGCCAGCTCAGCGAACAAAGCATTGTCCTCTTCTCATCTGCTACTCTACAAGTGCAGGTTCCACCCTGCGCTGCCATCTTTTTTTTTTTTAGGCCAGTTTCCTCGTGCTTCCCCAGCCACCCCCCTGACAATTCAGCATTAGTGTGTGCTCTGTGCAAGGCAAAGCCCCCGTTCACACGGTCGGAAATTCCGACCACAAAATTCGTCTGATTTTTTTCCGACTGATTTTTTGTCCGAAACTCGTGTTGCATACACACGGTCGGACAAAGTTGTCGGAAAATCCGATCGTCCCGAACGTGGTGACGTTCGTTGTGTACTACGGAACTACTTAGAGGCTAGTAGCCAATAGCTTTGGTCTCGTAATTTGATTTGAGCATGCGTTGCACTTTGTCCGTCGGAATTCCCTGCACACGATCGGAAAAAGTCAGATCGGATTTTGTTGTCGGAAAATTTGAGATCCTGCTCTCAAATTTTTTCCGATGGAAATTCCAACGGAAAAAGCCCGCTAGAGCCCACACATGATCGGATTTTCCGACAACATAATCCAATCAGACTTTTTCCATCGGAATATCCGACCGCGTGTACGGGGCATTATTGTTTGTGGGAGCAGGAGCAAGATACTGCAGGGTTTTTAGGATGTGGACGCTACTTCCTCCTGGGATTTGCAACATAGGTATCCCAGGAGGCTGCAGGGGGATAGTGTACAAGTCATCCTCACATAGGTGAGGGAATAAGGAAGTGTGAGAGCCGAAACACTTGAAAAAAGGAAAAAAAAATACTTCTCTTGCGTAAATCATAAAACGTGTTGCCTTTTTTTGTAGGTGGAGGATATACTTTTTTTTTTTTTATTATTATTATTTCACTGAATGATCTGTCTTAACAGACCGAAATAAAGCAAATCAGAGAAATTCATTGTTATGGTTTACATACATTTTAAGGAAAAACTCCAGTCAATTTTTTTTTTGTATTATAGATAGAATGGACAAGAGTACATTTGCCAGGCTTTTATTTTATTTCTGTTTATGTCCACATTGTGGTGTATTTCTCTTCACTTCCTGGCCCAGTGTCATTGGTCAACGAGACAGGTTATATTCTCAAAGAGGACACAGATTAAAGTAATTCTAAAGGCTGAAGGTTTTTTACCTTAACCACTTCAATACCGCACACTTTCACCGCTTTCCTTCCCAGGCCAATTTTCAGCTTTCAGCGCTCTCGCACTTTCAATGAGAATTGCGCGGTCATACAACACTGTACCGAAATAACATTTTTATAATTTTGTTCACACAAATAGAGCTTTATTTTGGTGGTATTTATTCACTACTTAGTTTTAAAAGAAATCCAATAAAATCTAATTTTGTCAAAAAATTAAGCCAAATGTATTCTGCTACATGTCTCTGGTAAAAAAAACACTGATAAGTGTATAATAACTGGCTTCTGTGATCACGGGCAGATGTACGCAGATGATCATGTTCAGATGTGCACAGATAATCACGAATCGGGATCATGCCGCTGTGCGCGCAATCCCTCTCCTTCTGAAGGACGTCCCTGAATGTCCACTCAGAAGGAGGAAGCGCCCAACCGGCCATATAAGTGCAGTGGGGGGGAGAAGGTTAATGCACTCTCTCCATTAAAGTGATTGTAAATCTCTTTTTTTTTATATATATAAAAATAATAAACACGTTATACTGCTCTCTGCAGTTGGTTGGCACAGAGCAACCCAGATCCTCCTCTTCTCTGGTCCCTCTTGGGCTCTCCTGGCCCCTCCCTCCTGTCGAGTGCCTCCACAGCAAGCAGCTTGCTATGGGGGCACCCGAGCCGAGCTGCAGCTCTGTGTGTCCATTCAAACACTGAACCCCGGTTCGGCCCCGCCCCTCCTCTCTCCCTCTTGGCTAACTGACTTTGACAGCAGCGGGAGCCAATGGCGCTGTTGCTGTGTCTCAGCCAATCAGGAGGGAGACTCGTAGACATCGCTGGATAGAGATGGGACTCAGGTAAGTATTAGGGGGTACTGGGGCGGCTGCTGCACACAGGAGCCTTTTTATCTTCTGCATTTAAAACCACTTTAAGGTAAAAGCCCTTCTGTGCTTCAGGATCCCCCCCCCCCCCCACTTTCCCTTATACTTACCTGAGCCCCATCTCCATTCAGTGCTGTGTCTGAGTGCAGCGTCTCTCTCCTCTCCCTCCTCGCAGGAGGGCAGATTGACAGCAGCGGGTACCTTTTTCCTAATCAATTTACAGCGGTCACGTGACCCAGATCTCTCCCAGACCGTCTGCAGGGGAACGTAAGCAGGAGGAGCTTCTAGTCCTCTGCTGCTGGTCACATGCTCAAAAAAAAAAAAAAACAGCCTTTGCAATGCAGAGTAAAGATAAATAATATCAATAAACTGTTTTTTATATTGCCATACAAATATATATTTGAAATCAAATCTTTATTTTTTATTTATTGTTTGGCAATAACTTGTGGGTGGATTTCTGCCAGTCACAGGCTGTGTCACGCTCCTCCAGCCTGTGTCTTAAAATAAGAGGGAGGTGAAGCCTTCATTAATCTACATGTAATATCCCACCCCATTGTGTTTAGCTGGTTAGTGGGCATGGAGGAGGGAGGGAATGGGCTGTCATTTACCACTGTGTATACGCCAACATGTGTGACTCTATAGTCACATGGGCTGTTCAGATGTGATAGGGAGGAAATGCTCAGCATAGAAACTCACTGAAAACTGAGCATGTGCAGAGTTGCCACCCCAGCTGTAAAATCCTGAGCTGAATTAGGGACATATACAGAAGGGGGAGATAGAGAGCAGCAGGATCAACCAGGTTTTTTGCAGAATCCAGAAAAAATTCTCATAGTGAATAACATAGTGACTATGAACAGCATGTAATACACCATTTATTGGTAGTTTCTTATGATTTGGGTTTAGTGACACGTTAAGCTTTTTATGTTAGTATTTCAATACAATACAGGTCCACTTTAAATAAAATCTTTCAAAAAGCAATGCAAGTGTGCAGTGTACCATTGTAGCCAATCAAAGTCAGATTGTTTAAAGCAGACTTTTGATTAGTTGCTGAAGGAAGCGCCACTCTGCATTTGTTCTTTTCCTGAGTGAACAGATATAAAAATGTCACTAATTCCTATAGGATCATCGGTTTGCCTTGATTACTAAAGTATTTATGGTTTCTGGTCTGTGGATATCCATAATAAACCATCTTCTTCTTTTACAGCTGACATCGCCTATCACTATTAACAACCGGCCACCAGCAACCTTTTATTTTCCGTTCTACCTGCCACAGCCTGCTGCTGATGATATCTCCATTCTGTTCCGTAACCCCTGCCCTGTGTTCAGTTTGCTGTTGTGATAGAATGTGCAATAACTCTTCCTCCGTACACTACCCTGTAATAGAACCGTTCTATTTCTGAGCATTGTATATAATTACTGGCAAAGTAACATTGATACAAAAGCTGTTTACTGAAATGTTTCTCAGTAACTTCTACACAAATCACAAATCATTCCATTGTGCCTGCCTTGCCCGAATCTGAACCATTGCTGTCATCGCTGGGAGCCAGGCACAATGTGGGGGGGGGGGGGGGGGGTTCACTGACCTGGGGACCCCAGGAGGGGTATAAAGTGGAACTTCTTAGATGTCAGGATAAGGAGTACCTTTCTTTCCATTTCTGATCAGGGCCCCCCTCCGTAGATTTTAGAAAAGTCTAATGCCGCATACACACGATCGGATTTTCCGACAGAAAATGTTGGATGTGAGCTTGTTGGCGGAAAGTCCGACCGTGTGTACACTCCATCGAACATTTGTTGTCGGACTTTCCGCCAACAAATGTTGGATAGCAGGTTCTGAAATTTTACGCCAACAAATGTGTGTTTTTGGACTTTTCGCACGTGTGTACACAAGTCTGTCAGACAAAAGTCCAAAGTACAAACACGCATGCTCGGAATCAAGGACAAGCCGGAAGCGCTCAGTCTTGTAAAACTAGCATTCATAATGGAGATATATGACTAATGAACTTCCTTTTTATCGGCTCGCCGTACGTCTTGTACGTCACTACATTTGTAATTGTTGGCCAACATGTGACCGTGTGTATGCAAGACAAGTTGGAGCCAACAACCTTCGAACAAAATTCCACGGTTTTGTTGTCGGAAAGTCCGATCGTGTGTACGAGGCATAACACTTAAATCTCTATATCTACTGACATCCACAATCCAACACTAACCTATCTAACACTATAAAGAAGAAATCAATATACAGTGGATATAAAAACTCTACACGCCCCTTTTAAAATGTCAGGTTTCTGTGATGTAAAAAAAATGAGACAAAGATAAATCATTTCAGAACTTTTTCCCCCTTTTCCGTGCTGGGAAATTGAGTGTTCCGCCTATCACAGACGAGGAGGCGTGGCTTTTGAACACTGGAATGGCCGCTGTCTGTCTGCATGACACGCTGATCGGTGCAAAACGGCACACGGAGCTGCAGATGGGCACAGAGGCTGCAGAACGGCACACGGAGGCATGCACAGGACACAGGTAGGGGGCAATGGACACAGGGAGGTAGGCAGGAAGGTACACAGGACACAGGGAGGTATGCAGCTGCAGATGGGCATTGTTGACCCTCTTTTCCATCTACAGTAGCTGCTGCATTTCTCACCCTCGGCTTATACACGAGTCAATGCGTTTTTCCATTTTTTTTGTGGTAAATTAGGGGCCTCGGCTTATATTCGGGTCGACCTATACTCGAGTATATACGGTATACCCATTTCTTCATTTTAGGGCTAGATGGGTTAGGCTTATATCGTGGATGTCTGTAGATGTATCGATTTTAGTGTAATGCCGTGTACACACGATCGGAATTCCGATCGTGTGTATGCTCCATCGGACTTTTGCTGGCCAGCAAAAGATTGAAAGCAGGTTCTCTATTTTTCGGTCGGAAAAAGTTCCGATCGGAAATTCCGATCGGCTGTACCAACTCCAACACGAAAAATTCCTCCCGCAAATTCGTCGTAGTGTTGTACGTCACTGAGTTCTTTACGGTTGGAAGTTCAGAGAACTTTTGTGTGACCGTGTGTATGCAAGCCAAGCTTGAGCGGAATTCCGTTGAAAAAAACATCCAAGATTTTTCTGACGGAAATTCCGCTCGTGTGTACATGGCATAAGGGTGGACTTATCCTTTAAATTGTTTAACGTGAGTCTGTACTCCAGTTCAGACTTTTAAAGCTGAACTCCAGACACAAACTTTAATTTAACCACTTAAGGACCGGAAGGATTTACCCCCTTAGGAAGGAAAGACCCCCACTATGCCAACATCCAATAGTTATAAAAAAGGTTTGAATGAGTAAAAAACTCCATAAAAATATAGCGGACTTTACCGGCACAACATGAGGCAGCAGTTTAACAAAGTAAAAAATCTTTATTATACAAGGTTTTAAAATGACATATAACAAAGACATTCTATTACCAAACAAGGTCAACAGATACCCAAATAGACATGGAGTTTAGGATTAGATTGTATGAAATCTTGTATAAACACTAATTGTGTAAGAAGGTCACTTGGTAGAATCCATAAACTCTTTCATGTCAACGCGTTTCACTGAAATTAGTGGAAAATAAAACACTTTTAGAAAAAATTCATGTTATATATATGCCTCCCTGGTAAACCCCGAGAATGATAGGGGGGACACCACATATAGAAAAAGATGCAGAACCACGATCGCTTCTTTTTGCCAAATGGATAAGAATAATACAGCAGTAGTATGTCCTCACAATAGAAAGGGATTGCCTCTAAAACAGGCCAAGGATTCTATAGATGGGAATTTTTTTTTTTTTTTAATATATATATATAAGCTTTAGGACCCAATAGATACTGTTAAAATACAATATATACATTAATATACTAGAAATACTCATGTTATTCTTCCTTTTCTGTATTATTTTAGTTATGTATTTAGCACCTACCCAAAAAAGTCCTGAAGAAGCTAATTTCAGAAAAACGCGTTGACATGAAGGAGTTTATGACTTCTACCAAGTGACCTTCTTACACAATTAGTGTTTATACAAGATTTAATACAATCTAATCCTAAGCGCCATGTCTATTTGGGTATCTGTTGACCTTGTTTGGTAATGGGGTGTCTTTGTCTGTTATATGTCATATTAAAACCTACTCATGCAGGAGAAATGACCGATCACGTGAGAGGCGGATTTCGGTGTGCTGCGCGATTACATTCTCCCTATGCAGATCGTCAGATAATACCTCTGACGTTCTGCGCATGCGCAGTGTTGACGTCACACCAGCTGATGAACATATCAGTGCCGTTGCATCCTGCGCATGGGCAGATGGTCGGAGGCACTTTTCGATAGAACACCTGCGATTCAGATGCGATGCGGGAACCCGCACAGGAATCGCTGTGGTTCTCGCATTGCACCAGTGTGAACCCAGCCTTAAGCTAGTCATAGGTCCCTTGTTCCTTTGTGATCAGCCTAGGAGGCTGATCGAAAAAAATGAACAGATTCCTCCATCCACACAAGCAAGGTGGGTAGAGGAATACTCCCCACCGACAGCGAGGATCCTCCGCTATGACAGATCAGCAACTGCAGCCCAAACTTTTTCAAGCTCTGACAGAAGTGGATTGTCGAGCAGAAGTGGCTACACATGGATCGGGAATTCGTCTGGCCAAATTTCGATCCATCTATGGCCAGCTTAAAGCTAGCAATACTTTGCTCGGATATACAGCGCTCCCAAACTGCCCCAAAGATGCTGCTTGCAGGACTTTTCCTAACGTCCCGCAAAGTGCACCTCCCCAGTGTGAAAAGTCACACTGAAATGAATGGGAGGCTGTTTTCAGGCGCTATTTCTAGCGCTAAAACGCCTGAAAACTGCCTCAGTGTGAAAGGGGTCTAAAACTGAGCCGCCACCGGCGTCAGCGTTAAGGCGGCGTTATTTTTAGTGTTTTATCTGCGCTATTCAGCCGCTATTGGAAAAGGGGTTAAATCCGCAGCAGCGTTTTGCCGGCGGTATATCAGCGATGCCCCATTGATTTGATGGGGAGGAGCAGTGAGTTCACCGCTCCAAAGAAGCTGCTGGCAGGACTTTTTCTGACGCCAGCGCACCGCTCCAGTGTGAAAGCCTTCGGGTCTTTCACACTGGAGTAAATGGAGCAGCTGTTTTGGGGCGGTTTGCAGGTGCTATTTGTAACGCTATAGCGCCTGCAAAACGCTCCCAGTGTGAAAGGGGTCTTAGAGCAAACTGTTTTTTTGTTTTTTACCTGTTTGGTATAAAGGTTTTCCATGAAAAATGAAGCCCTCCTTCACACTGAGGGCGGGTTTGACATGTGAGTTCAGCTGAACTCGCATGATTTCAAACCTGCATACCAGTGCGAATTCGGGGGCGATTTGAAAGACATCTGTGCGGGTTCATGCACAGATGTCTATTGAAGTCGCCAAAAGTAGTGCAGGAAATACTTTTGGGAATTGGTGCAGTGCCGCAAAACCCGGCGTCGCACTGATTCAGACGGTGCCGTTGCCGGCAATAGGCTCCGATTTGGCAAATCCCATGTCAAATGGGCCCAATGTGAACGGGAGGTAAAAGCTGATCATTTTAACTGCCAGTGTTAAGTGCTTTGTTCCATCCGTGTAAACTGATACATTCTGCTGGAGAGCTTAAAGAGGAACTGCAGTCTGCTCACATAATTTGTAATAAAAACATCTTTGCCATTCTGAAGCTTCCCTCCAACCACTTTGCATATTATTTTATATATACTGTGATTTTGTACTTGCCAAATATGTTGCAGAAATCCTCCTCCACTGATTCTGCCTGTATCCATTATAACTGTGGGCAGCTGAAGCTGCTGCCTGTTCACTTCCTGGATTTACACAGACACACAGAGGCACACCTTCAGCTCTGCAGCTCACATTGGCCCTCTTATGACTCATCCCCCCCCCCTCCCTTCCTGGCAAACTCTCACAAGAGTGAGAGAGAGAGCTGTGCATGATGTCTTAAGCCTAGGCCAGTGATGGCGAACCTTGGCACCCCAGATGTTTTGGAACTACATTTCCCATGATGCTCATGCACTCTGCAGTGTAGTTGATCATCATGGGAAATGTAGTTCCAAAACATCTGGGGTGCCAAGGTTCGCCATCACTGGCCTAGGCTAATGACCAGACAAGAAACAGGAAGTGGGCTGTATAAGGTATTTACTGGCAGAAAAAAAATGTTTTACTATCCAAAGTTAAAACAACAACAAGGGCAGAAGATTTAATAGATGGAAAGATGAAAAATTAATGGAGTTCCGCTTTAAAGTATAACTTTTTTTTTTTTTTTTTTTGGATATAGTGGAGAGGGATTAGAACGCCTGTCAGTTTTTATTGCTGTCTGTGCCCCCATTAGGGAGATTCACCCTCTCTATTTGTCCTGTTTACCATTATCATTAAGGCCCCTTTCACACTGGGGCGGTTTTCAGGCGGTACGGCGCTAAAAATAGCGCCTGTATACCGCCTGAAAAAACCGGCCCCATTCACTCCAGTGTGAAAGCCGGCGGGCTTTCACACTGGAGCGGTGCGCTAGCAGGACCGCAACAAAAGTCCTGCTAGCAGCATCTTTGGAGCGGTGAAGGAGCGGTGTATTCACCGCTCCTATACCGCTCCTTCCCATTGGAATCAATGGGAAACCGCGGGGATACCACCCGCAAACCGCCGCTGCAGCGGCGCTTTGCGGAGGTTTTTAACCCTTTTGCCGCCGCTAGCGGGGGTTAAAACCACCCCGCTATCGGCCGCATACCGCGGGTAAAACGATGGTAAAGCAGCGCTAAATATAGCGCTGCTTTACCATCGCCGCCCCGCACCGCCCCAGTGTGAAGCCAGCCTAAAAGTGAAAGTAAAAGAAAATCCCAAATTTTGGGTTGTCCCCAGAAAAGTAATAGAGGGTACATTTTCCAATGGGGACACTAGTTCTGGTGACCTGGGGGGGTCCCCAAGGAATCCCCTTAATTTGCAGTGATTTCCCCTCAATTTCTGTTTGGTTATGGGACAGGAAGTGAAGGGAAATCTCCACAATGGAAGATTGAAAAAAAAAAAATCGGACAGAGGTTATAACCCTCCCTTACTCTATCCAACATAGGGGAAAAAAAAGCTTTGCCTATAGTTCTACATTAAGCTTTTGAAAAACAACAGACTTGCTGGCTGGATCACCAGATGTAAATAGAAGAAAGAAAGCCTAAGCCCTGGTTAACACTGATGCAATGCAGGAAAAGCACAAGATTTGCTGCGTTTCCTGCATAGCAATCGCATTGTGTTCATGTGCCGCAGGTGTCAAAAATAGTTAACGACACCCCCTAACGCAGGTCGCAGAACGCAGTGCATTTGCCTTAATCGGATTGCAGGGGCGTTCACTGATTCCAGTGCGGCAAAAAAAAAGGGCCCTGTACCATTTTGGTGCGGATGCGGTGTGATTTGACTTGTACAAAAATGAGTGGCTCAAATCACACCGCACAGGCATCGAATGTGATTAGCACAGGAATGCGGTGCAATACTGAGATGTGTCGCATTGCAGCAGTGTGAACCTAAGCTAAAAAAGAAAACAAATGCAGCCACCACATCTAATAAATGGTGAGATGCAATGTAACAAATATTTGCTTTTGGGTTTAATACCGGTTTAACGCTTCAACATAGGCTCTATTCACATTAGCGCATCTCCAAATTACTGTCTAGTGAAGTAAAAAAAAATATATTTTGTCTGGAATAACATTAAAAAAAAAAAACTCTTCCAAACCATCCAGTTTCTGAAGAACAGTCAAGTAGAATTATAGGCAATTTCTTTTTTTTTTTGGATAGAGGAATGAAGGGTTATAAGCCCCTCAGAAATGTTTTTTCGCCATCTGTGTCCCATAGTAGGGATTTACCTTCACTTCCTGTCCAATAGCTAAACAGGAAGTGAGAGG
>CM053032.1:247426404-247455552 GCA_028564925.1 Lithobates sylvaticus
GTGTAAAATTCCAGTAGAGGTGATAGTAATGAAAGAAGAAAAGAGTAGAGGGAGAAAAATAAGGGAGAAAAAGGATAGGGGTAAAAGGGGAAGGGCTGGGGTCATGGTTCTCCAGGCTGATCTGCGTGGGCTAGGCAAAAACCTCTGGGCATAGACTGGCCGGGTCAGCTCAGGGTTCAAGCAAGGAGCAGTCAAAGTTAGGGGGGGAAGTAATTATCAACCCAAGCCTGCCAAATTTTTAGATATTTAGTGATACGATCCAACACTGTGGCCTCTATCTTGTTGTGGATCATGGCTTGCGTCACCTGTTCTGGGACCTCAAGAGTGGAAAATCTAGGTTTTTTCCAGGCTGTCGCCATGGTTTGTTTAGAGGATGTGTTGACATAGAGAAGAAGTTCAATCCAAGCTCTGGAAAGGTCTGGAGGATAACTTGGGAGAGTTTCATAAACACAGCAAACCTACCATTAGCCGATTACACAAACCTTTTCATTTAACTACTTGTTACTTATAAAGTATAATTAAGAAGGAGTCCTAATTCTATTACATCCTTTTTCCATCTTTCCATCTACTAAAATTTCTTGCGGGGGAACATGAGGAAAGACGCGAGAGCCAAGTCATTGCGACCTGCCTCAAACCCTAGCACCAGATGGAAACCCCTGTATTTGGAAAAGAACCCCTCAAATTCCAATTCAGATTCCAATTCTGATATACTGCTTCAGTTTCATCTTTTTTTTTTATATTGCAGTCACTAATTGCTGCAGGACATTCTCTTCAAGTTTTTCTAATAATGTGTTATCAATCTCAGTATTATAAATGTCCATCTACAGTATGCAATGTAGACCACTGTCTCAATAAAAATGTTTTTCGATCAAATTAAGTTCTGCTTTAACAAATGTAGGGGAATAATTATCTGTGTTACCCATAATAACCACTCAGATTCTTCCTCTGTTCCCATACTGTGCTGGCAAAATAAAGGGGTGTAACGATTGTCCACTATACAAGTAACTGACATTCTTTCCTTGTACATTTTGATATACAAAAGTCTTATATACAGATTTCATTGCTGAAAAGGCCACCAGTTGCGCAGTGTGCTACAGGCGTCAAGACCAACCAAGTAGATGGCCAGATTCCAGTCACTTCCAGTGAGACTAATAGACAAAAATGACTTGTTTCACAAAGAAACTCTCTTCAAAGTAACTAGCTCGAAACTTCAAGTACTGATGGAATGAAGAACAAAGATTTCAGTGAACAATACATGAATTCATGCAGAGCATCATGGGATGTCCTCTCATCTCTAGTAAAGATCAATGTGGACATGTAAAAGAGCATTGATCGAACACCTGCTATCTTTGCCTGAGCAGAAAAAATATTGATATTCTATATGTTGAACAAACCACACGATATATAATGACTTCATTGTACACAGCAAACATCCAGGAGAACACTAAGCATATTACTTATATTAAATACGTGTCTCATCTCATTAAAAAGAGAGACACTTTATACAAAATAACCAGTAAAGGATGGGAATTTGTAATAATATTCACTTACTAGTGGCTAAAACAGTGCAGCCTTCCCTCTTAGGGATAGCCATTTGTGCTTTTATTTAAATGGTATTTTCTTTTTGTCAGAACAGAAGTATTCGCTCATTTCAGGGCTGTAAGGGCCAATTGGAAAGCTCACCAGTCTCTTGTCTAACCCTAGATCACTGACACACCGCTGAGAATAGAAGGTATGGACTGCTGGACCAGTGGCAGATCAAGGCACCGCTGAATGAATCCCCCACACCCCACCCCCACCCCACCCCCCACCACCAACCCCCAGACCACCCCCCCACCTCCCCACCCACCCCCCCCCCCCAGGGCCCCCCCCACACCCACCTACACATCCCCAGCCACCACCCCCCCCCCCTTCTCACCCCCTCCCCCCCCAGCCCCCCCAGGCCCCCGCCACACCCCCCCCTGTCCCCCCCCCCCTCCCAATGTGAGGCTTGCTAGTCCAGACAAAACACTAGGTCGCTTTAAAGACTAATTCCAAGAGTAAGTCATTTCATCAATCAGTGTTGTCTAACAAGCACTGCAACTGTGCTGAGGTCCACTCAAAAACGGAAGCCCCAACCAACAGAGCGCATGCTAGTCCTATGCCAACTAGGTATGCACTGTCCAAAAGAAAAGGAAGATGTAATGGAGGGGGGCAGGGGGAACAAAGGGGTTTGTAGAATATTAAAAAAACAGTCCTTTGAGATGTTCTTCTGCCGGATAGCGTTGGGGCCCTTTAAGAGTGTCTTTGCACTTACTGACAGTCCCAGTTAACTTGCATGCAGCAGAGGTACAGTATAGGTATGGTATAGTCTTGGCACAGGTGTAAGGTAGATGTGGTTCAGATGTGGTAAAGGTTCGGTATAATGCGGTAAAGGGTTGGTATAGGTGCAGACTAGGTTTGGAATAAGTGCAGTATAGAGTGCAGTATGTATGCCATTAAGACTGGGTATACTTTGTTTCCCGCTCTCATTCCCATAGACACGTTTCTAAACCTTGTGGACAGCCTTCCCAGAAGAGTTGAAGCTGTTATAGCTGCAAAGGGTGCAACTCAATATTGAACCGTATGGACTAAGACTGGAATGGCATTAAAGTTCATGTGGATGTAAAGGCAGGCTTCCCAATACTAATATAATATAGTGTGTATATATATATATATATATATACTTAAAAAGGAAATTGGGTCCATATCATTAAAAGGCTCAAAAAAGGCAATTACCATGCATGAAACAAGGACTAGTCAGTGGGATTCCAAGGCTGGGATTTTAATTACTGCTAGTTGAGTATTGAGGGTTACGATCCCCCCATCTAGTTCTCAAAAAACTGTCTCGCAATGCAAATCCTAATTTAATGGAGCTGAAATTCTCAGCATTTTCCGTCTGTTTCATTTTCAGCGTTAGGAGGAATATAAAAAAAAAAGAGAAATAACCTTGCATTTTCATAAAATCTTTGGGGAATAATGTCAAAACAATCCAGCTCATCAAGGATGTTGAAGTTCCTGATAATTCATCACCGAGATTCTTCCATCTGATTGTGAAGTAGCTATTGTAGGCTGTTGTGTCTGTCTCATGAAACGTCTTTTTATTCTGAGTGAATTTACTACACAAATGTCAAGTTCTCTTGGCTGCTGCAATATGCTGAAATAGAGCTCCTACCCACCTCTTCTGGCACTGCTACCCCGGAGCCTTTATATTTAAAGAGAACTGGTCATCATGACTAGGCTTGGCTACAAAATGCCATCACGATTTTAGAAAGCATTTTATAGAGTCTACATATAGCAGACTATAAAGAAGATCTACAGAGAAAAAAGTTGAATAAAGGTGCGGTATAAGGTGCCTGGTCACACTAGCAATTCCCATATTGGGAACTTGCCAACTTTTACACAGAGATGCCAGATTTTCACTACAAGTTCTCCGGACACAAGTCCATGCAAGGCTTTAAAGGAATAAAGGAAAACCACTCACCATATAAAAGTCCTGAAACTGTTCATTGAGTCTTTCAACGCACAGACTAATCTATCCAATGTACATACTACCAACACGTTTTGGTTTGTACATTGGATGGCTTAGTTTGTATTGGAAGACTCAAACTGTTTTGAAGCTTTTATATGGTGGGCACTTCCCCTTTCTTCCTTTAGAGCCTTGCATAGACTGTAATAGCGTCTTATGACTATAGGAACCAACTCATGTTATCAGTGGTGACCCAGAATTCGGTGCCTGAGTGGAAAATGTACCTTTTTCCTCTCTAGGTACCAACCTCTGTTATCCAGCTGCATGTGATGCTATTAACTCCCTGTCCCACCCCCATTCTTAGACCCACTGATTTCAAAAAAGTTTCCAGATATCGAGATCCTGTCTCTTGTGAGAATTGGCCAGTAAAAAGATGAAAAATGCCAGAAAATGTAGGGAGCACACAAACCTGAAAGTGCAACTTTAACAGAGAAAGCTCAGGTCCCCTCCCCTGCCGGTGTTCTGTAAAAAAATGTCCGCCTATCGAAAAGTGTCCGCCCCGTACTGCGCGGGTGCAGCGCTTGCGCAGTACGAAGGACAAGGAGATTTGGAAAATCTCCGAAGATGAACGGCGCCTACGCCGTGAGTCCAGGTGCAATCCCCACCATGCAAGTGGACATAGGGCTGCACAAAGTTAGAGGGCCCCTCGCTGCACGGCCTCACTGCGCTCGGCTCTTTTTTATTCTAACTCTATGTCCACTTGGATGGTGGGGCTTGAACCTGGCCGTTAATCTTCGGATACTTTCGGAATCTGCGTGTCATGCGTACTGTGCATGCGCAGTACACCGCGGACAGTATCCGACAGGACACCGGACTGGGCTGTGATGTGTTGCAGAGCTGTGTAAATCTCAGGTCTGAATGGACAGAAAAACAATTCGTTTGACAGGTAAAACAGCTCTCATATATGTTTATAGCTGTTTTCCTGGAGTTCAGCTTATATTATACAAATATCTGAGCAAAAGTTCTTTATGTCAGATCCGATGTAATGCGCCCTGTGCTGTAGACATCTGGGAGATGGCCTGTCACTCACTCAGCATGTGCAAGGAAAGTAATAACTACAGCACTAATGAACGCTCCAGGATTGATTGATGAATGAGAAGTGAGACAGAGGCAATTAAAAACCCACGTTTAAACACTGTTTACAGATCAATAGCGGTTAAGGGGCTGGCGCTTAAGGATCTTCTACCCTAACAAGCAGATGTTTCAGACACAGATGAAGACGCTGGTCTTGAGTCCCCGACTGAATCATTTAAAACCTTTTATTACATATGGCAGCCTTGGTGCACGCAGACCCAATTACCCAGAAAGAAGGCTTCTAATGTCGTCTTAATGTAGCGTTGCAATATTAGTGGCATCATGTGGTGGGTGATCTGTATCTACCTCGGCCTGGCAGCTGATTTATGGAAGAACTCTGGTCTTAGGAAAAGCACACTTCATTAGGCGTTGCAGTTGTAGGCAATGGACAAAGCTCGTCTGCTCAGCTTTACTGTTTTTACATCTAAGAAGAACTCCGGTTGGGCAAACTACCCAACTGTTTAAAACCTCCTTGTTGCCAGTAATCTGGAGTCCCAAGAACACTAAAGCCGAGGCCTTAACAATGTGCAGGTATTCTCAGTACAACCCATCAAAGGCGGAATCAGTAGATTTGGGTGCTATTGTCCTTTGGTCTATTCAACTCAAAAAGTCCCTTCTGTTGCCCTCAGCCTCCTTCAAATCTCTAATTTCCTTTTTTTTTTTCCTGCTGTGATCTGACTTTCTATTAGATGGTGGCTACATTTCTTCTCAATGGTCTCAATGGTCAAGGTGGACAGAGTAGGAGCTGACTGGACATACTAGGGCAGGGAGTTCCAGAGGATGGTAGAGGCCACAAGGAAGCCAGAGAGCAGGAGGTCCTGGGCGAAGTGGAGGGGACGATTTGGACGATATCTGCAGATGAGGTTGGTGATGTAGCTGGGGGCGATGTTGACTTCCCTCTTGACTCCCCCCACTAACACACTATATACTCTCCCATCTAATGGGGTTTGAATGGCATTACCAACTCCTAGAAACCATGGGGAGGGTGGACCGACACTAAAAGGGGTCCTACCATCTCCTTGCTGTCACCCAAACATATAAAAAATTATAGACCACAGAGCCATTAGACAAGAAGCTCTAGTCATACGCAGCAACATGTACGATTCCAAAGAAGTATGCAACAGGTTTCACAATACAGAGAATAATGTGAAGGGAATGACCTTACATAGCACATAACATAATAGGATTATATTAAATTCTTGTTAAACAATGTTGTTTGGAGAAAAAAAACAAGATGCGAGTGTTAGCAACAGAAAGGCATTGAAAAGGCTCCTTTTGGTTCTTGATCATACCTGCCTAATAAAACATATTCCTCTGCCAGTACCCGCCACAACACCTCAACTACCAGGATATGGGGAAAGCAACCCCCCCCCCCCCCCCCCCATATAACTGAGTGACCCATTGTCAGGCTTGCAGGTGTGGAGCAGGGGGGTTGTATGAAAGAATAGGAGCAGGTATTTCCCCATCCAAGTTGCTTCTGCCCCCCACCCACCACCAAGCACAGTCCATTGGTCCCACCCCCTACCCACCTCCAAGTACCGGTCCTTTTATAGAATTCAAAACCAAGTATAATTTTGTGGTGCTAAGTAATTTTTTATGGAATTTGTTAATGATAGCAAGAAAAGCAGTAAAATAGATCCCTTGTAGCCAGCAACAATGGACCCCACAACAACAACAGGTCCCTCATGCAATAATAGATCCCAACAACAGACCCCCTACAACAAATACCCCCCTACCCCCAGCAACTATAGATTTACCAGCAGCCAGCGTCAATAGGCCCTTCAGCAGCCAGCAACAACAGATCCCTCCTTCAATAGTAGATCCTTCCCAGCAACAATAGATCCCCCACCAGCAACAACAAACAAAAAAAATAATACATTTACCCCAACAACATTAGAACTCCCAGCAGCCAGCATCAGTAGATCCTCTAGGACAGTGGTCATCAACCCACTAACAGGCCAGGTTTGCAAGATAACTGAAATACATCACAGGTGATATAATTTGCTGCTCAGTGATTGCAGTATTCTAGTCTGCATCTCCCCAAGGTAATACATAAAACCTGGCCTGTTAGTGGGTCCTGAGGAGAGGGTTGATGACCACTGCTCTAGGAGACCCCAGTACCCCTTGCCATTACGTACATTCAGTGCTGGAGGTGCTGGAACTGCGTTCCCCCACGTTCCCCCTGGAAAAAAGCCCTGAGAAAACCTATGCATATTCCATTTATTGGAAAGTCAGACTTTGCATAGGAAATTCTCATCAGCATGAAAGGTTTTTCTTTAAAAAAAGGCACAATAGGGAACCTTGATTTGCCTATTACCCAACATTTACTAAGGGTTTCCTTTTGTTCTCAATACTGGTAAACTTTAAAATGTATGTATAGCCAAAACATTTTGGATAAAGAACAGAAAACCAAAAACCGCCTAAAGTTTTATATTTTGGTATCTGTTTCTTATTGGGAGGATTTCCTGTCACTTCCTGGGAATGCAAAAGGAAGTGGGAAGAAATCTTTCCAAAGTAAGGAAAATTCCCAAAACAGCGGTTAAAAGAAAAAGCTTTGGGTATTACAGGTACATACGCTCACAGAAATCCAGGGCAAACATTTTTTTTTTTGAGGAATACAAGAGTCGTGTATTCATGTTAAATATTGGTGTATTCGTACATTTGTTCCAGATCTCTGAAGTTTTTTCCCAGCATTAAACCACTCCTGCACTTTGCCTGGCTCCAGACGTACTGTGCTCTCGCTGCTGTAACCGTCTGTAGTGGGTGGAGCTACTTGGCACCTCCCACAGCTTTTTTCTCACAATCATGATGTCACAGCTATTTCTGCAAGGTCATATCTGGGTTTGCAAAGGCATTTAGTGCAAAAAAAAAAAAAAATTGATAGATACCCTTTGTGACTATCGAAGTATATATTTAAATGAAAGTTTGTGTGTATGGAGTTTAGCTTTAACCCACTTCCGGACCGCCGCACGCCGATATACGTCCTAACTTTGAAGAGGGATATCTTTGTTATGGCAGCAGCTAGCTGCCATAACCTCGGTATCCTCCTCTTCGGCCGGCAGTCTGGTTTCGGATAATAGTGGTCTCTGCGGTGGATTCGCCGCAAGATCACTTTTATCGGTGGTGGGAGAGGCGCCCCCCTCTCGCTGAGCTCCGGTGCCCTCCGCCGCTTACCGGAGCCATCGGTAGCGCCGGAATCGATCGGATTCACTCAAGTCAGTGGCACGGAGACGAGTGAGGGGAAGATGGCCCCCAAGTCTCCATACCATTGCAGGGCAGAAACTACGTCAAAAAGTCACTTCCGCCCATAGCTAATTTTTTTTTTTTCAAATGACATTTTTTTATTGCATTTTAGTGTAAATGTGAGATCTGAGGTCTTTTTGACACCAGATCTCATATTTAAGAGGTCCTGTCATGCTTTTTTTCTATGGGATGTTTACATTCCTTATAATAGGAATAAAAGTGCTACAATTTTTTTTTTTAAAGAGCAGTGTAAAAATAAAACGGTAAAATAAATAAGGATTAAAAATGTTTTTTTAAACGCGCCCTGTCCCGCTAAGCTTGCGTGCAGAAGCAAACACATATGTGAGTAGCGCCCGCATATGAAAAGGGTGTTCATACCACACATGTGAGGTATTGCCACGATCGGTAGACCGATAGCAATATTTCTAGCCCTAGAACTCCTCTGTTACTCAAAACATGCAACCTGTAGAATTGTTTAAACGTCACCTATGTAGATTTTTAAGGGTAAAAGTTTGCCGCCATTCCACAAGCGGGCGCAATTTTGAAGCGTGACGTGTTGGGTATCAAATTACTCGGCGTAACATTATCTTTCACAATATAAAATAAAAATTGGGCTAACTTTCATGTTGTCTTATTTTTTAATGAAAAAAAAAAAGTGTATTTTTTCCCAAAAAAGTGCGCTTGTAGGTCTTACAAGCGCACTTTTTTGGGAAAAAATACACTTTTTTTTTTGCTGTGCAAATACGATGTGACAAAAAGTATTGCAACGACTGCCTTTTTTTTTCTTTAGGGTGTTAGAAAGAAAAATTTATAATGTTTGGGGGTTCTAAGTAATTTTCTAGCAAAAAAAATATGTTTTTAACTTGTAAACAACAAATCTCAAAAAGAGGATCGGGGCTAAAGTGGTTAAGGAATATGGGAGGAACCATATTTTGATCTTCTTTTGTCTTTTCAGAAGAAATGCTAAGGGGTTGACATGCAATGAAAGCTTTCTCTCTGCTCCGTATGAGCTGTGCTGTCAGTCGGTGTGATCCGGTGAACTAGGTGAGTACCCAAACCGTGTTTAGTGTGTTCCCTAATGGAACATACGATTAGCTTCTCTCCCACTGCACTGAGAATAGGTGAAAGAGTTATCTGGTGGTGATTTAATTTCAGGTTAAGTGATCAGTGAGCCAAATGTGAGCAAAAGGCTGCAGCTCTCCAAACAAACCTCTATGGCACCAGACTGAAGCTGTGAACAAGAACGCTAAGATCGGCTTGTTCCTGACATTATACAAGAGATACAAGTACATACTGTATCCAAAATTCTATATAATCTGGTTACTATGGTGATCAAGTTTTCAGACAGGAAAGCTAAAAGTTAGAATACAAAGTATAAAATCATCAAATTATCAATAATGATAATATAAGGGTATAAACAGTTCAAAAGAAAACACATTTACTCTATTGCCAATAATCCATCTCCTATCATTTCTGAACCAGGAAAAAGGAAAAAAGAGGTTCCCATGATCCTTGAGTCTCTGTATTACCCATGCATATTAAAATATATACATAGTCCAAAATAACAGTGAACACACTTTAAAATGAGTCAGCATTCACCCTTGTAGCTGCAGGTATTGTGAATAAATTTGTTTTCAAAGTTGACAACAGGCACAATGATATCCCAGCTGGTACTGCGTGTTAATACTTTGTCCATAGTCTGGGAACAAGTGTCCCTGATTTTATGGGACTGTTCCTGATTTGGAACAAAGTCCCTCTGTCCCTCTTTCCTCCTCATTTGTCCCTCATTTTTGGTCTGATCTATATAAGTTGTATATTAAATGCACTATCTTTCAAAAAGTGTTTACCAGTGTTACATTTTTCATCCAATTTCCAAATTGCAGCATTTGTAAATCTTGGAAGTCAATATAAAGGAATAATAGTGGTTAAAAAAAGCACTTGTGGGTTTAACTAATTTATTTTTTTGTATAATTCTCCTTTAAGGGGGTGTGTACTATGCCTACATACCTTTTGTTAATAGGTGACCTTGGTTTTTATCTCAAAAAGTTGGGAGGTATGCAAGTGTACTTTAATTTTTCCTATTGTTCATAGTAAGAGGTACCTCTTTAACAACCTACTGGGCACTTTCACCCCCTTCCTGCCCAGGCCAAATTTCAGACTTCAGTGCCTTCACACTTTGAATGACAATTGCGTGGTCATGCAGCACTGCTTTCTTTTGGTGGTATTTAAAGCGGAAATTTAGTAATTTTTTCATCTTTCCATCTATTAAACCTTCTGCCCTTGTTGTTTTATCTTTGGATAGTAAAACATTTCTGCCAGTAAATACCTTATACAGCCCAGGCTTATGACATCATACACAGCTCTCTCTCTCTCACTCTCCTGAGAGTTTGCCAGGAAGGAGGGGGGGGGGGGGGGGGTGTGAGTCCTAAGAGGGCCAACGAGAGCTGCAGAGCTGGAGGTGTGCCTTTGTGTGTCTGTGTAAATCCAGTAAGGGAACAGGCAGCAGCTTCAGCTGTCCACAGGAGTGTGTCTATGGGAATGTATGATCCATTCTTCCAGAAGCACATTTGTGAGGTTAGGCACTAATGTTGGACGAAAAGGCCTGTGTCCCAGTCTTTGCTCTAATTCATACCAAAGGTGTTTTTTGGGGTTGAGGTCAGGACTTCAGGTTTGGGTGCAGGCCAGTCAAGTTCCTCCACCCCAAACTCACTAATCTATGTCTTTATGGACCTTGCTTTGTGCACTGGTGTGCAGTCATGTTGGAACAGGAAGGGGCCATCCCCAAACTGTTCCCACAAAGTTGGGAGCATGAAATTGTCCGAAATGTCTTGGTATGCTGACGCCTTAAGAGTTCCCTTCACTGGAACTAAGGGGCCAAGCCCAACCCCTGAAAAATAACCCCACACCATAATCCCCCCTCCACCAAATGATTTGGACCAGTGCACAAAGGAAGGTCCATAAAGACATGGATGAGCGAGTTTGGAATGGAGGAACTTGACTGACCTGAGCAGAGTCCTGACCGCAGCCCAGTAGAACACCTTTGGGATGAATTAGAGCAGAGACTGCGAGCCAGGCCTTCTCTCCAACATCAGCACCTGACCTCACAAATGCGCTCCTGGAAGAATGGTCCAACATTCCCATAGACACACTCGTGGACAGCCTTCCCAGAAGTGTTGAAGCTGTTATAGCTGCAAAGGGTGGGCCAACTCAATATTGAACCTTACGGACTAAGACTGGGATGCCATTATTCAAGGAAACCTATCCCACACCCACCTAACAACTGTCCCCGAGCCACCCCCCCATGAGATCATTCCCTGCATCTATTACCTTTTGTACCACCACCCCCTCCCTTTAGAATGTAAGCTCTATGAGCCGGGCCCTCCTGTCCCTTCTGTATTGAACTGTACTGTAATTGTGCTGTCCCCCCCTACATTGTAAAGTGCTGCGTAAACTGTTGGTGCTATATAAATCGTGAACAATAATTAAAGTTCATATACGTGTAAAGGCATGTGTCCCAATACTTTTGACAATATAGTGTAAATGCATCTATTCTTTTAAACCCATTATTTCAGAATCATACTTCCAAAGCCAGCTAACAATCTTTCTAACTGTCCACCCATTGATCCATACCTATCTTTCCATCTAAACCCAGCCATGCACTCAAATCATCCACCCAAAACAACCCATACAAACTAATTTATCATCTATCCAAACGTATCTATCCAAACCATCCATTCGTCTAACCCCCCTGCCCAGACATCTAATCATAAACCCACCGTCCTCCATTCATCCATCCATGAACGCACTTCTCCAAGCCAACCCATCACCCAAAACCATCCAAACTCATTAATCTCTCTATCCATCGAAAAACCATCTTTCCATTCATCCAATCCCTTCGATCCATTTAACCTATGCATCCATTCATCCATGTAAACCTCAGTCGTCTGTCTGTCCTTCCATTTTTTTTTAACAGAAAGGTTTTTTATTTTTTACCACAAACGAGACAGTACAAACACAACATGTATCGTACAGAGGATCTGACATCAGGTAAGTAATCACATGACTTCAATATTGCATGTGCCGGGGGGAGAAAGAACCCCACCTCTGGTCAAAATTTAACAGGATATGACCCTGAGATCTAGAAGGAGGGAGCAACCATGGTCTCTCCCACAGACAAGGGTGGTTCCCTGGTACGAGCTTCCACGTGAGGTGTCTCCCCTTAACTGGGGTTCAGACGCATGCGTCGACCCAGTTCGACCAGACTTTATCATATTTCTGTGGACAATTTCTACTCTCATAAGTAATGCGGTATATATGGCAACACATTATTTATCGTCTTTTGCGATAAATCAACGGTCACCTTCTATATCCAGGGCTGGTGCAAGAATTGTTGACACCCTAGGCGAAACCTCATTTTGCCACCCCCCATGAGCTCCGCCCATGACTCCACCCCCTTTGCAATATGCAAACATACAATACAATGCACATACAATGACCCACCTGACCAGTACACATACACTGACCTACCTACCTGATACATACCCTGACCTACCTGACCATTACACACACACACTGACCTACCTACCTGACACATACACTGACCTACCTACCTGACACACACTGACCTACCTGACCATTACACATACACTGACCTACCTACCTGACACACACTGACCTACCTGACCATTACACATACACTGACCTACCTGACCATTACACATACACTGACCTACCTACCTGACACATACACTGACCTACCTACCTGACACATACACTGACCTACCTACCTGACACATACACTGACCTACCTGACCATTACACATACACTGACCTACCTGACCATTACACATACACTGACCTACCTACCTGATACACACTAACCTACCTACCTGACACACACACTGATCTACCTGACCATTACACATACACTGACTTACCTACCTGACACACACTGACCTACCTGACCATTACACATACACTGACCTACCTGACCATTACACATACACTGACCTACCTGACCATTACACATACACTGACTTACCTACCTGACTCCTATTTCCTGCACTACTCACCCCCCCCCCCCCTACATAGCTCGCTGTAGATAGGGAGGATCCATCCTCCTCCTTACCTCTGCTTCATCAACCATCACATCCGGGCTCTCCTCAGCGCTGGGCGGGCAGTGTTGCTCTGGTGTCTCCACCAGCCGGGATGGTCAGCAAACAGATGCTGCACCTCTCGCTGCTCCGACTTCCACTGAGCCCCACCCCTCCGCTGCACACAGATGCACAGCGCCGCTCCAGAGGGACAGGCTGGAGCAAAGGGGGCGGCGCTGTGAGCTTTTACTCTGTGAAGAGAGCGAGGGAACAGCGGGGCACTCAGCGGGACACATTGGGGGATTGGAGGCATGCAGATGTGTTCCCGGGACAGGGGCGGGCTCACACTTGCCTTGAGATTCACGGGGACAGAGGCCGTGGCTGCGTCCTGGGGGGTAGTGCACCCTAGACGGCTGTCTACTCCTCCTAGTCGTAGCACCGGCCCTGTCTATATCTTCCAGATGGCTCAGTCACAGGGTTAGGGGATCTAGTGGCAACGTAACACCGCATACCGTTCCCAGGGTGTCTGCCACCACACTCCAGAATAGGTTACATAGTTACATAGTTAGCTAGGCCTAAAAAAGACATAAGACCATCCAGTTCAACCATAAAAAAAAGAAATAATAAATAAAAATAAAATATATCGTACAATCCAATAAACCCCATTCTATACCCACAGTTGATCCACAGGAAGGTAAAAAAAAAAACCCAAAAGAGCATGCTCCAATCTGCTACAGCAGGGGGAAAAAAAAATCACTTCCTGATCCCCCGAGAGGCAATCGGATTTTCCCTGGATCAACTTTACCTATAAATGTCCGTACCCAGTTATATTATGTACATTTAGGAAAGTATCCAGGCCTTTCTTAAAGCAATCTACTGAGTTAGCCAGAACCACCTCTGGAGGGAGTCTATTCACATTTTCACAGCTCTTACTGTGAAGAAACCTTTCCGTATTTGGAGATGAAATCTCTTTTCCTCTAGACGTAAGGAGTGCCCCCTTGTCCTCTGTGTTGACCGTAAAGTGAATAACTCAACACCAAGTTCACTATATGGACCCCTTACATATTTGTACATGTTGATCATATCCCCTCTTCTCAAGAGTGAATAAATTCAGTTCCTCTAATCTTTCCTCATAGCTGAGCTCCTCCATGCCTCTTATCAGTTTGGTTGCCCTTCTCTGCACTTTCTCCAGTTCCCCGATATCCTTTTTGAGAACTGGTGCCCAAAACTGAACTGCATATTCCAGGTGTAGTTTAGGACAGGACCAGACCATGTGAAAGAAGGTGCCCGTTTCTAATTCACATCTAGTACAGTTGGGGCTAAGTCCAGGGTAAATGCTCGCTAGGCTTTGTGGCGTGTAATAAGCCCTATGTATAAATTTTAATTGTATGACTCTGTCCTTAGCCGCAATCATGGACGGAATAAATGTAGTTAGACAATCATCCCATTCCTCCTTTCCTAGAGAGGGGCTATCTGCCTGCCATTTTCTGTCCCTCCATTTAGTAGCTACAAGACTCATGACCATCTTCTATCTCTGAGAGCAACTTCTGTACAGCTCCTATCCCGTAGGATGCCTGTCTATCTGAATACCTGCCAGGCGATAAATGGACAATGCCAGTGCAGAATATTTTATTGAGCGACAGCACAGCAGAAGTCAGAATCCCTTAGCTCTCCCAAAGGCCTTCATATGTTTTCGGGGTAGAAAGATATTCCAATAGATAGACAGATGATGGATTAGAAAGACAGAATGGGTAGACAAAGAGAGAGCTATAGACAGAGAAATGTAGACCGAGTCTTACAGATGAGATACAGAGAAGGAAGGAGACACTGAGACAGAGTTAATTAACAGTGATTTGAGAAGTCATTACAAGAAATTTTGACAGAGTTGAAAATGAGCAGATTTTTTCGCACTGTTCTAGATATTTTTAGCAGCGATGTACCGAAGAAAGGCTTTAATAATAGTCCCGGCACTGTCTCACTGTGTTACATTTTAAGCGAAGAATGTAAAGGAAAGAAAAGCCTAAAAATAAACTTTACAACAACCTACATTAGCTCCTGCCCACGTTCTCTTCCCCTTTGGCAGACTAGACACAGAATTTTCCGTAAGCATTACCTTCAATCCATAAACGCCGACTCGCTGAGTAAACATATCACCTGACTCCCTTTCTCTTTGGATAATACTCCTAAAATTGATGTTCTGTGTCAACCTAATTACTATTATTCTATTTGGCGCTGACCTTTGTGTCGCCAGGAGCAAAATACATCGCATTCTCATTCCGCGTTGGAGCCCAAGCGCGCAAAATAATTTCTATTGTGTCTAGCTGGAGACGAAAGTAATAACTTTCGCATGGCAAAACACAACTAAAGCAAAGTGTTCATACAACGGAACTGTATTTAAAGTGGAACTTCTGTGAGAGAAACCTGGAGGCTACCTGACCTCCTTCTAAAGACAAAGTTGCCTGGCCGTCACGTTGACTTGATAGCTTCAAAACTTAGTAGCGATTGAGTAGTGGAATGATTTCAAGTAACTCTGCCAAAGCAGAAACTCATATGGATTTATCTAATAAACTATTTGCTGTGTAAATGGCTTAGCATTTGCAAAGCCACAATGAATGATCCCTGTAATGTGTCTAATATGAATATTTCTTTGGATTGCTCCATCTAGTGGTTATAATGTGGTATTTTCCTGAAATATTGCAATCAATAAAATACTGCATTGTGGTCACTAGATGGAGCTGACAATCACAGCAAATACACATATTAGACACATTATGGAGGTTATTTGTTGTGACAGTTGCGCAAATGCTTAAGAATTTGCACAGCAATTTTTTTTTTAAAAAGACCCCTTAAAGTGATTGTAAAGTCTTGTTTTAAAAAAAAAAAAAAATAAACAAACATGTTATACTTGGTATAGTTGGTTTTACACAGAGCAGCCCAGAGCCTCCTCTTCTCGGGTGCCTCTTCTCTGCTCTTAGCCCCTCCCTCCTGTCGAGTGCCCCCACAGCAAGCAGCTTGCACCGACCCGAGCTGCAGCTCCGTGTGTCCAGTCAGATACGGGGCTGCCGTTCGGCCCAGCCCCCTCTCTCCTCTGATTGGCTGACTTTGACAGCCGTGGGAGCCAATGGTGCTGATGCTGTGTCTCAGAAAAACAGGTGGAGAGTCCCGGACGGCTGAGGGAATTGTGGACATCGCTGGACAGAGATGGGGCTCAGGTAAGTATTAGGGGGTGCTGGGAAGACTGTTACACACAGAAGGCTTTTTATCTTAATGCATTAAGATAAAAAACCTTTTACCTTTACAACTCCTTTAACTTTACTCGTTGGGTTTTTTAATGTAAAATTTGCTCTATTGCTACAACTTTTTATTATTAGGGGTGGTTTTTGTGTGTATTTACTGAAGAGTAGTTCATTTAAATTAATAATCTTTAATTTGTCTTTCCTTTCGAGTGTGCCAAGAATCGGACTTGAACCTGGGAACTCTCCTATGTCTGGTAATGACTCTGCTTGCCAAGCCACCTTGAATCCTGGATAGTTTTCTGGCCAATTCCTTGAATGATCCTGCCTCTTGTTTGTCTTGAACCTTAAATTATTTGCTCCTCCCATGAACTTCCTGATTTAAGCCATGTCTTTGCAATTCCTGTTTGCCAAATTATTGTGCTCTCTCCAGCTAATATTTTGCTTTTGTTTCTCCGGCTTCCGTCCGTATATCTTCACTAACACTCGTTACTGACCTTTAGCTTGTTCCTTGACTATGCTTCTGCTTAATCCCAACCTGCAACTATTGGTTACTGACCTTTGGCTTGTTCCTCGACTACGTGTCTGCTTGATCCCTACCTGCTATATCTGCTAGACCCCAGCTTACTCACCTCCCAATGAGGCGATCTTGAGGACTGTGTCCCTCTACCATCAGGAGACAGCAAACTAAACTTTTTTGCCACAATAACATGTCCTGGATAGCTGAATAGAAGTTCTGTAACCCTCAGGAGCCATTTAAAAGCCAATTGCACCCTTAAAAACTATCAAATTAACACTTTAATTTTGCCAAACTCTTCACATTTTCACTACATTTTTGGGAAATGAAAACTCAGATTTTCCTAATTAATGACTATCTCTAAATCATTGACCCATGACATATCCTAGGGGTCCTAGTAGATTACAAGCTCAGCAATAGGATATGTGGTATTGTGCGCTGCCACCTAGTGGTGTGTGAATATAAAAGTACCAATAAACACAGAAACTGTGCAAAAAATCTAGCTGCTGCTACCACCAGGATGTTATCACAAAACAACAATGAATGAATATCTAAAAAATGTGATAGCGCTGCTACAATCTGACAAATAATACATAAATCCAATAATATGTAACAAACGCATGTGCTGAATACAATCCAATAGTAAATGTATAAAAAAGTTGATTGAAACCAAAAATCTTCTTATATAGAATGTGTTTCAAATTACACTGAGAAAAAAAGTGCTTCTTAAGTAAAAAATTGTAAATACATCCAATTATTAATGTGCAATAAACGCATGTGCTGGAAAAATGAAAAGTCCAATATCAAATATATATGAAAGTTAATTGGAAAACAAAATCTTCTTATACAGAGTGTGCAATGCTAAGCCGCGGCAAACAAAGTTAGCATAATATTAGCATGCATAAAAAGGGTATTTACTCAAAGGATAAAATTATCATTCTACCACTTTACAAAACTCTGGTGCGGAGAGTCCAGAGAAGGGCAATAAAACTAATAAAGGGACTGGAGGACCTCAGTTATGACAAAGGACTACAAACATTAAACTTATTCTCGCTGGAGAAGAGACACTTGAAAGGAGATATGATAGTGATATACAGATACCACAATGGTGATTGTAGCATAGGGAAAAAAATATTCCGTTTCAAGGAGCTTAAGAAGACACACGGCCACTCAATGAATTGGAGGAGAAGCAGTTCAACCCTAAACTGTTTAGGTTTTTTTTTTTACTGTCAAAGCGGAAAGGATATGGAACTCCCCTTTGCTCCTTTTCCTTGATGTCCCCCTCTTGTGGCTGTTTGTCAGCTAGGCTGGGATCTTAGGATGAGTGTTCCTGCTTTACTCTGACCTCAAATATGAACATGTTCTAAAAGAGTGACATGACATGTACTTGCTATGGTGACCTTGTGTATATATATATATATATATATTTTTTTTTGTTTTATATTTGTATTTCAGTATTTACCCCCTCTATATTCTCCTGAAGAAGTGGGAAACTGTGAAACATGTTGAGAGTCTGATGGCCTACAGAAACCCCCCCCCCTGGAGTTATGTCCATGACAGAGGTGACTCCTTTGGTGGGGTTGTAGGAACTGTTTGTATTCTTGTGCTGATGGACTGTTTTTTATATATTGTATATTATATATTATTTTTTATATATTGTATCTGTGTATGCAAATAAAAATGTATTGATTTGAAAAAACTTTGTAATGTCCTTCGACGGTACCAAGAAAATCCTGGTTCCCCACTTTTTCCAAATTCCCTCCCCTCCCCTGCACAATAGGGGGGTGTCAACAGGAAGTGTCGCTAGTTTGAAAAGTGGATTTGGATGGTTTTTCTGACGTAATTCCGCTCAAGCATGGCTTGCATACACACGGTCACACAAAAGTTCTCTGAACTTTCAACCGTCAAGAACGCAGTGACGTACAACACTATGATGAGCCGAGAAAATAAGGGTTCAATGCTTCAGAGTATGCGTCGAATTGTTTGCGAGCATGCGTAGGAATTTTGTGCGTCGGAATTGCTACAGACGATCGGAATTTCTGATCTATACTTTTTCGGGCCGAAAAATAGAGAACCTGCTTTCAATATTTTGCTGGCGGGAATTCGGCCAGCAAAATTCCGATGGAGCATACACACGGTCGCATTTTCCGACCAAAAGCTCTCATCGGTCTTTTGCTGGCCGAAATTCAGATCGTGTGTACACGGCATTAGATGGGCATCTTAGCAAATACAATATACAGGGATATGGAAAATGGTATTGACATAAACACACACACACACACACATCAACCTTACCAATTATGTAACATTCTCAGATCAGAAAAGTCAAAGTAAAGTCAGAAAACCTCACCTGCAGGTTTGCTCTGGGTTAATGACTCAAAGGCATAACATCCGGGCAACTAAAATCTGCAGAATAGGAAGTCGGCAAAGGTAGCCTCCATTTGTTTTTTTGTCTGGAAAGTCACAAGATCAGCAGCGTTACAGCAAACATTTCACTTCACCAGCCATGCCATCTAGGGATGGTAGGTTTAGGATCAATCTGCCCCATATGGACACACACACACACACACACACAGAGCAATACAAAAATTAATACATAAATAACTTAATTTAAAAAATATGAAAGCCCATATCCCTTCTATGCTTTATAAAAACTGAAATAGTTTTGGCTCTAGTTTCACTTTACAGCTCAGCTTCGGGTACATTTTTTTTTAAAAAGATCCCCGGCAGTATTCTTTTTTTTTTTTCCTGCTGTTTGCTGTCCCTGTAGTAATTGCTTTCCACCACAAGATGTCCTCACTCTACCTGCTTGATTGACACCAAGCATCATTCAACCTAGCAGGCTGAGGTCATATTCTAAGTGCAAGGAGTCACGAACCGACCCCGCTGGGGGCGTGTCACTATGGCACCCGGTACTCACATTGTATTGATGCAGAGAACAGGGCTGACATAATACATACCTCCCAACTTTTGAGATGGGAACGAGGGAAACCTATTAGCAAAAGTATGTATGCATAGGACACACCTCCTGCCACGCCCCCTTAAAGGAGAATTATACAAAAAAAAAGGATTAGTTAAACCAACAAGTGTTTTTCTTAGCACTACTATACCTTTATATTGGCTTTTGACATTTACAGATGCAGCAATTTAGAAATTGAATCAAAGGTTTAGCACCAGGAAACTCTTTTTGAGAGATAAGTAGTGCATTTTATATAGATCAGACCAAATATGTATTGCATACACACGATCTGACTTTTTAGGCAACAAACATGAACGTAGTGACGTTTCAACGTACTGACGACACTTCAAAAGAGGACGTTCAAATACTCCAGCGCCACCTTTGGTCAACTTCTGTATTGTTGTCTGATCTTTTTCATTGGTTCTGAGCATGCGTGTTTATACTTTGTACAAAAATCCGATGGTTTTGTGTACACACGGTCGGACTTTGCTCCATCAGACTTTTGTTGGCAGAAAGTTGACTTTTGTTGGCACAGCAAAAGTCTGATGAAAACTGAAAAAGTTGGTCCGATGGAGCGTACACACGGTCGGATGTTGGTCCAAAACAGCTCATTTGCATGTTTGTTGTCAAAAAGTCAGATCGTGTGTACGGCCCTTAATTGACACTTTTGACACTTTTTTGGGGAACCAGTGACAGCAATAAAGTGAACAGTGCTAAAAGATATGCACTGTCACTGGCCCCGGAAGACGGCATATGTGAGGAAACATGTGGGGCGGAGCTATGTGCATTTGAGATGGTTTTTAACAGGACTGGTATACCCATTGGAGGCATTACCCAGATAGCAAGCAATTGAGCTACAAGTTTGAAAATGTCTTGTTAAAGTGGAGATCCACCCTAAAAACAAATTTAACATTAAAAAAGACTCCTTAAAATTTTTTTTAAAAGTTTTTTTTTTAAAGTGTTAAGTCATGGATTGTGGAAACCATCTAGTGTCGGGTGATTGTATATAGTGTATACCACATTTACTACTGACTAATGCAGAGTTGCAATGCAAGGAGATCAGCTAAAAGTAGTTGGATCTGTATGTGCGTTATAGTTAATCGAAATTAGTTGATTGATCGATTAAAAACAAAAAACGATGAATCGAACACGAAAATTTTAATCAGTAACAGCCCTAATATATATATATATATCACTTACATCATGTTTATGTGATTGTCCATAAGTTGTCATGATACTTATCTTTTGTTCATGTATTTATTGCATTAATTAGCGCGACTATTTGAATATTTTTACTGTACTAATAACACTGGCAGGGAAGGGTGTTAACATCAGGGGCAATTAAAGGGCTACATGTGTCCCTAGAGAGTGATTACTAACCGTGGGGGATGTGTTTTTACTATGAGAAGGCAAAGATCCATGTTCCTGCTTAGCAGAAACACAAGATCTCTACCTCCTCTACCAACAGAACGGCGATCTGCCTTGTTTACATAGGCAGACCGCCGTTCTCCGCCTCTCCCAAATGATCGCTGGGTGCCGGTGGACATCGAGTTCGCCGAACCCGTTGTCTGGCTTCCGCTGTGTCCAATCACAGTGGGAGTGGGTCACCGGCAGCGCACGTGCACGCCCAAGACCCGGAAGTGCAGAATCACGTAAGTGATTCTGTGCAGAGGAGCCGCAGCCCCATAGTAACGTGTGTGTGTGTGTGTGTGTGGGGGGGGGTCGGCAAAAAGTTAAAGCTAACTGCCAAGCACATGAACTTTAAATTAAATATAATCCTGAATAACCACTAATGATATACAGTAAATCTACTTTGTGTGTACCAAATGCCTTTACAAAGCCAGATGTTATCTTGTACTAGTGGTAGAGACATCATCACTGTGCTGTACAAAGACTGTGCAGAGAGAAGAGCTGAGGGAGGGGCCCAGTAGACCCGCCTACTACAGGCTGCTTTCATCAAACTACAGGAAGGGGGCGGAGACAAGACCAGTCACCCTGCACAAGGAGAGAGAGCAGCACTGAGCGGTCTTTATTACAGGAAGTTCGTGCACAGAGGGAAAGTCTCACACCGGATAACTACACAGATCTGGAAGAAATACACAAAGCACACCAAGATTCCAGTAAAAATACGCGAGACTCATGTATTTCAACAATGTTTGCTTATCCCGGAGTTCATCACTCCATTCACCGGCTCATGTGAGTACTGATTCCAACAACAGATTCCTCTTGCTACCAAGATCTTCTGAGCCTCAGCTGCTGACGAAACGTTACTAATGGCTCTATGAGCTTTATGAAACATTTTATCTCTGTGTGTGGGAATAATACTGCTGCCATGGCAATCGGCATCATCTGTAAAATTCTGGAGATTCTCTTAAAACTCAGACACACCGCTGACTCGCGCTTCAATCTTTTGTAAAGCTCGCTAGCTTATGTGTGGGGGGGGGGGGGGGGGAAGTACAAGGCGGAGTGTCACACTGAGCCACAAAGTAAGGAATGAAAAATAGGCTGCGCTGTTTATTCAATACGAGAATGAAAAGGAATTGAGCACCGAGTCTACCAACCCCAAGCAAAAAAAAAAGTCAGAAAGATCAATTATAACTGGTTGCCATTGGTTATTACACTTTGTATATAGCGTTTAATTTTAAAGAATAAGCTTTAAAGAGTAACTCCACTTCCGTGGGAGACAAAAACTAGCAAATAAAAAATAATAATATAGCAAATACAATTGTGACACAAGTCATATTGTAATTGAATGTTATTCAAAATGACCTTTCCTTTTCAAACTGCAGCTCTGTCGTTTTCTGTAAAACGCAATATGGCTACCTGGAGGTGTTCGGTACACAGACTGTATACAGAACGCCCCCCAGGGATGTCATTACCTGCTTGTGTGATTGGTAGACATGTGCACAACAAAAAAAATTTGTTTATTTTCGTTTCGTTTTTTTCGTTTCCGAAAAAAATTTGTTTATTTTCGTTTCATTTTTTTCGTTTCCGTTGATTCGTAACGATTCGTAAATTCGTAAGTCGTCGGTGTTCGTATTCGTAACGATTCGTACATTCGTAAGAGTTATTTTTCCGTTGATTCGTTTTTTCGTTAGTTTAATTTTCGTTTATTTCGAAATTCGGACGCATTCGTATTTATTCGTACATTCGTAACATTCGTAACATTCGTAGATTCGTAATCGGAGCATAATTCATAATTTTATGTAATGTGTATGCTATTATTACATTTTAATAATTTACGAATCGAAAAAAAAGTTACGAATCGAAAAAAAAAAGTTACGAATGTACGAATTTTTTCGTTCAATCCATTCGAAGCACGTTAAGCAACGCCATTGTAAGAGACACGGAAAATTACGATTCGAAAAAAAAAAAAAAGTTACGAATGTACGAATTTTTTTCGCTCATTTTCGTAGTTCCTGTTTTTGTTTTTCGGATTTTCTTCATTCGTAGTTTCTAATTATTTTTTTTCGGATTTTCGTTGTTTTTCGGATTCGTTCGATTCGAATGATTCGTTAATCGGATTTGTCTGATTCGAATGATTCGTTCATTCGTACGAAAACGAACGAACGAAAATAACAAAAAAAAACGAAAAACCCCAAAAAAACGAAACAAATTGCACATGCCTAGTGATTGGCTCACTTATTTTCCCAGAAGTCTGCACTAAGATATCAATTTGATTTTGGGCATCCCCTGCAGCAAATTTTTTTTTGATGAGATACTCCCAAAGGAAATCACGTCTAAAAGGGATGCAGACCCTGCAACTTTCCTCAGTAGAGCACGTGGCCAGAGGTGGGGGGGGGCGCCGGAGAGCCTCATGCCGCGTACACACGAAGGGACTATCCCGCGGGATTATCCGCTGGACCGAAGTCCAGCGGATAATCCCCTCGTGTGTGGGCGCCGGCGGACTTTTTTTGGCCAAAGTACGGCGGACTAAAGTTTCAGGTTTTGTTTTCAAATTATCCGCTGGACTTGGCAGTCCAGCGGATAATCCGGTCGTGTGTAGTATGGTCCGGCGTACCAAAAAGGACGCATGCTCAGTAGCAAGTATTTTTCTAGTATTTTTCGTTTTCTAGTCCCGTCGTACGTGCTGTACGTCATCGCGTGAACCGTCGGACTTTTTGCGTGATCGTGTGTGGTCAAGTCCGTTCGCTTTTTAGTCCGGCGTACCCAGCTGGAAAGTCCAGCGGATTGTCCGCTGGACTTAGGTCCGCCGGGAAAAGTCCGTACGTGTGTACGCGGCATTAGAAATACTCGGGGACAGCTCGGCTGAACTCGGAAACCTCGGAAAGGCTCGAAAACACTCAGGAACAGAGTATTTCCAAGTATTTTCAAGTGATTCCCAGTATTTCCGAACGGCTCCGAACCCGTTTCGAGTGTCACCAGCGCCCCCGCACCTCTGGACAAATGTGGTACTGCACACCCCATTAACTAAACCGAGTCAGATTTTTTTTTTAAAAGTTGCTCGTCTTTAAAAACGCGAGTTAACTGCGTTACTCGTTAACCAAGGTTCCACTGTATTGTTCTAGAATTTACCCTGTTGGGAGAATTGCTTGTGTCCTAATGCAGACCTGTAATTTAGTTGTCTAACCCAATTTCCCCTTTACTACTTTAAAACTATTTCACAATTCTAGGTGTGTCACCGGTACAGGGTTGTTCATCACATCAGGAGGACCTAAACAAATACAGCGGCTCCTGTGCAGAACTACTGTGAGTCCAGGCCAGCATGATAACACACCTACAGGCATTGTTGTAAAATAAAATTGTACTGCACTAATATCTGTTCGCTTCACTGCACCAGAGAGCCAATGCCGCTCAGCAAGACAGAAGAGGAAGCCACACTCTGAAGACACCACCCCATGACTTTTATTCAACGAAACTGGCTTCCAACACAGTCCCATCCTTAGGCATTCCCCCACTGGCGCATTTCATGCCAATTGGGCTTATTGGTAGAGGTCTACTAATAAGCCCAATTGCTGTGGCTAATGCCCCGAACACACGAGTGGAATTTTCGTGGAATTTCGTGGAATTTTCATCGGAAAAAACGTTGATGTTTTTTCCAACGGAATTCCGCTCAAGCTTGGCTTGCATACACACGGTCACACAAAAGTTCGCTGAACTTTCGACCGCCAAGAACGCGGTGACGTACAACACTACGACGAGCCGAGAAAATTAAGTTCAATGCTTCCGAGCATGCGTCAAATTGTTTTCAAGCATGCGTAGGAATTTTGCGCGTCGGAATTTTCAATCTGAACTTTTTCCAACCGAAAAATAGAGAACCTGCTCTCAATCTTTTGCTGGTGGGAATTCCGCCAGCAAAAGTCTGATGGAGCATACACACGGTCGCATTTTCCGACCAAAATCTCAGATCGGTCTTTTGCTGGCGGAATTTCCGATCGTGTTTACTAGTGGGGACTGTATTAAAACCATTTTCATTGAATAAAAAGTCATGGCATAACATTTTCAGAGTACGGCTTTGTTTTCTACCCAACACTTAAAATTTGTTTAATTTCGATTCGTTAATCTAGTTATTTCGTTTTATTCGGATTTGGAATTCGTATTCTTAATTTTTCACATTTTCTTTGAACTTAACGATTTTTTTTCGATTTGAAACATTTGAAATCGATACATTTTGGAAACGGCCTAATTGAAAACTTTCAATTTTTTTTTTTTTCGATTCGAATGTTGCAAAGTGAACAAACAAAGGAAAAATCTTCATCAAGTGATTACAATGACTCTTTAAATTAGACATGTGCACAACAGAAAAATTTGTTTATTTTCGTTTCGTTTCTTTCGTTTCCGTTGATTCGTAATGATTCGTAAATTCGTAAGTCGTCGGTGTTCGTATTCGTAACGATTCGTATTTTCGTAAGAGTTATTTTTTGGTTGATTCGTTTTTCTGTTAGTTTAATTTTCCTTTATTCGAAATTCGGACGCATTCGTATTTTCGTAGATTTAGTTACATTCGTACTTTCGTTAGATTGATTTATTCGTACTTTTGTAACATTGTTTTCGTAGATTTGTAATCGGATCATAATTCATAATTTTATGTAATGTGTATGCTATTATTACATTTTAAGAGACACGGAAAATTACGAATCAAAAAAAAAAGTTACGAATGTATGAATTTTTTCGTTCAATCCATTCGAAGCACGTTAAGCAGCGCCATTGTAAGAGACACGGAAAATTACTAATCGAAAAAAAAAAAAAGTTACGAATGTACGAATTTTTTCGTTCAATCCATTCGAGGCACATTAAGCAGCGCCATTGTAAGGGACACGGAAAATTACCAATTCAACAAAAAAAAAAAAAGTTACGAATGTACGAATTTTTTCATTCATTTTGATTTTCGTTGTTCCTGTTTTCGTTTTTCGGATTTTCTTCTTTCATAGTTTTGTTTCTAATTTGGTTATTTCGGATTTTCGTTGTTTTTCGTATTCGTTCGATTCGAACGATTCATTATTCGTTAAAATTTTTAGCGAATGGTTCGTTCATTCGTACGATAACGAATGAACGAATATAATGAAAAAAAACGAAAAATAAAAAAAAAAAACGAAACGAATTGCACAGGTCTACTTTAAATCACCTTTGGCTTAACTAAAACAGCATTACATGGAAATTGTACTCTAATAACACACACAGTCTTTGATTTCAGCAAAAAAATTTGATTCTAATTTCAGTCCGAATTTCTGAAATTCGGACGAATTTCGTTTCGTTATTTGGAGCATTTGGTAAAATTTGTTTATATTGTAATTTGGGTATTCGGATATAGCCGAATCTCCAAATAAGGAAAAAGTTGTCTGAATATTAATTCGAAAGGAACCACACATGTCTAGCGTGTTGCAGTTCAGCGTACATTCACGGCACACCTCAGTGCTGGAATAAATAAACTTCTGTTCATACAACCAATAAAGACAACAGAAGACCCGGGACAAGCTGGAGACTTTAGTTCCGCTTTAATATGCCCTGCGCCAGCAACACACTAAAGAGTCAGACTGCTGCTCTCAGACACAAGCAGCATTCTGGGTCTTCCTCTGTTTGACATTAATTTGGATACTGCTCCAATCAACAGTGCTTTAGTTCCCTGAGCAGTGCTATTGTCAGAACCTGGATCTGAACCTGCAACCTCTGCTGTTTCTGGTGGTATTTCTTCTTGCTGAGCCACCTGAGATGCTGGACATCTCCCTGCCTGATTCATTAGACGACCTTACCTTGTGTCATGTTTCTCTTGAACCTTGAACCCTATGTTCCTCTCATGAACTTCCTATTTAAGCCATGACTTTGCACTTCTTGTTTGTCAGATTATTGTGCTTTCTCCAGCCAATATCTTGCTCTTGTCACTCCTTCTGCCATCCGTAACTTCACTACGACACGTTACTGACCTTTGTTCCTCAACTATGCTTCTGCATGACCCCAACCTAGGGTTGCTACATCATCCCTTTAGTCCAGGACACATATTAATTACACAGGTTCTGAGGCTGATTTAATGCAGATAAGGCACCAAGTGAGTTTAATTACCGACTTAAAGGGGTTGTAAATTTTTTTTAAATAACAAACATGTTATACTTACCTCCACTGTGCAGCTCATTTTGCACAGAGTGGCCCCGAACCTGGTCTTCTGGGGTCCCTGGGCGGCTGTCTTGGCTCCCCCCCCCCCCGCAAGTGCTTCTCACCTAAACGCGAGCTCCCCCTGCATGGTGAGAAGCACTTGTGGGCACGCTCCCGTGATACAGCCGGCGGCTATAGCCGCTCGCTGTATCACTCGGCCCCGCCCCCCCGGCGTGCCGCGTCATTGGATGCGATTGACAGCAGTGCAAGCCAATGGCTGCGCTGCTTTCAATCCATCCACTCTAGCCAATCAACTGCCAGGGTGAGCGGCGAAGAGGACTTCAGGGGCGAGCGCGGGACTTTAGAGGGGTCAGGTAAGTAAAACAGGGGGTCTGGGGGGGCCGGTATAGTCAGATGTTTTTTCACCTTAAAGTGGGGTTCCACTGCCTCCGCTTTTTTTTTTTTTGCGGTACATTAGAAATAATAAATCGTTTTAAAATGCTCACTCACGTCTCCCCTCCTTCCCGCTGTTATCCTTTAATTTTCTCCTCCAATAGTGTAGTTATAAAACCCCCGTACGGGGGTTTCATCTTGCCTGTGGGCATGTAAAACCCACAGGCATTCTCTTCCCGGGATGTGCTGACGTCAATTTCCCATCATGCAACGCCCCTTGTCGCAGATCTCGCGCATGCGCATTAGACACGTTGCGGAGCGCCGTTCACAGCTTCTGTTGCCATTACAACAGGCGGCGTCGTCGGAAGTCCCGCCCTGTTGTGATGGCAACAGAGATAATCTAGCCCTCGGCGGTGCTCAAAGACTCCTGGGAAATGGTGACTCACATCTCCCAGGAGCCTTAGCGAACCTTGCCGCTGAGGGAAGTGACGTTTTTAGCCCGGGCTAGCGCAGAGGCAGATTATGTGGGACCACCTAGCAACAGGCAGAACTAGGTAAGTGACATTTTTTTTTCTCCATTTTTTTTTTTTGATGCGATTGTAGGCAGGTCTAAACAAACTTATATTTATGGGTGGCCCTCCACTTTAATGCATTTTTTTACCTTTACAACCCCGTTAATCAACCACAGAACCTGTGTAATTAATGTGGGGGGATGATGTGGCAACCTTACCCAACCGCCTGTTACCCAACTTCGGCTGGTCTACTTAGTACAATTCTGCTTGATCTCTACCTGCTATATCAGCTATTGGACTGGATCTGGTGGCCCACCTCCTGATCCGGAGGACCACGACCTGGTACTAACACACAGCAAAAATCCTCTCCACCTTAGGAGCTCTGGTAAATACCGGTTAGTGCTTAGACCCCGCAACTTTGGGTGAGCCCTCGTCATCTGCCAAGGTGACCAGCTTGTATACATATCTTGGTCGGTGGGAGCCTCTCTACAGCTCTATATAGCTACTGGTCTGTGACAGCTATTAATTGGAGCAGTGTACAAGGGAGGTTTTCAGACCGGGGAAGCATATTTATTACTTTATATGCAGCCTGACCACATTGCAGTTATAAAGATGGAGGCTTCATTGAGCTTTAAATTGCTTTAAATTGCACTATGCTCTCGCCCACCTAACATCAGTGCCGTCTGTATGACACTATTTACAAAGTAGGCAGGAGAAATTGTAGATATGATGCTGTGACAATCATGACTGCTATGCCTTTTCATTTCCATTTCAAGAGCCCCAGCTGAAAGTCCCCAGCTGGTGTACAGAGGTTGATAGGAATTAAAAAGGATTAAAGGTGATCACACATACAAAACACCCTTTAGACATAAACTTGGCAATCATTCAAGGAACACACAAGGACTAAAGTGATGTCTTTGCATTTGCATGAAGATCTTTAACGAAATAAAGCTTGTGGTGGCGGAATTTTCAAAAAAAAAGGACGATGCTTGATTTGATGCATTTTTTACTGCAGATAAAATATTTATT